>CM063597.1:6299392-6422519 GCA_032356905.1 Salix exigua | reverse complement strand
TATATGTCAACCAATTGTTTTTATTAATATTATTTCAATTATAATTAGTATTATTATTATCATTATACTTATTTTTATCATCACTGATATTTTTAAATTATTTTATGAGTTATTATTACCATTAAAGCCATAATTAGTTACATCATAAGCACTATAAGTATTACAATAAATTATAATCGTTATCATCATGATAAGTTATAATGTTCATATTATCATCAAAATCATAACACCTTAAACTATTATTATTAGTATTGTTAAATAATAAAAATTATTAACTTACCATAAGAAATAAAAAAACAAAACATTTAACAAAAGAGTAAGGAAGCAAAACACATCTCAAATTATTATTGCACATATATTTAAAATAATACTTCGAAGAATAAAAATACTAAATATTTTAACAAAATAATAAACAAAAATAAATAGATGGAAAAATAAAAATGAATATTATTAGCCTTAACAAAATCATTTGAAAAAACATCTAAAATAATTATTATTATTATTATTATTATTATTATTATGGGTACCATTTGCTATTTGAATTCATTGTTTCAAATACTTTGTTACTTTCATTGACGATTTCTCAAGAGTTACTTGGATATACTTATTGAAATAAAAAACTGAAGTTTTTCATTGTTTTAAGAATTTTCACAAGCTAGTCTCTACTCAATTCTCAGTGAAGATTAAAACCTTTAGATCTGATTATGAATCTGAATTTACATCTCATAATATGAAAGAATATTTAGGTTCTAACGGAATAATGCATCAAACAAGTTGTGTCAGCACCCCCCCCCTCCAAACAAAATTGGGTTGTTGAACGCAAGAATAGGGATTTACTAGAAAAAACTAGAGCTCTAATGCAACAAATGAATGTTCCAAAAAAATTCTGGTCTTATGGTGTTCTTACTGCTACTTACATTATTAACAGTTTACCCAATCAAGTACAAGATTTTAAGTGCCCCATGGAAATACTTCATGAAAAAACTCCCATTATTTCCCATCTAAAGGTATTTGGCTGCATTTACTTTGTACATATACATTCCACTCAACATCATAAGCTTGAACTTGCATTTTCTTGCGGTATTCTCGTAACAAGAAAGGGTACAAATGCTACGATGTTGCCCGTCAGAAAATCTATGTCAGTAGTAGGGATGTTTGTTTTGTTGAAATTAATCCATATTTTTCTACACCTAACCAGGGGAGCCCGTGGTTGAGTTAATTCCATTGCCTAGTACAAAACCTTATAATAACCACTCAACAAGCACTTGTGACCCAACCCAAAGTGTCAATCCATCCTCTGCTACTAATAATATCTCAGGTGATGACTCGTCATCCCTATCGTTCTAGCTGAATAGAACTCACCACCTGAAATACCATCACCAAAACACAACTCTCCTAGCGAAAGACTGGTCCTACAAAATTTCAAGACTATGAGGCATACACAGTCAAGTATCTTTTTTCGAATTATTTGGATTACTCAAAACTCTCACCCTCATATTCAACTTTTTTGACAGCTATCTCCAAAGACCGCAAGCCAAAAAGCTTCAATGATGCTCAATCCCAACTAGTGTGGAGAAGAGCTATGGATGAAGAATTGGCAACATTTGCCAAAAATAATACTTGGAGTATAGTTCCTCTTTCAAAAGGTAAACATGCAGTTGGCAGTCACTAGATATACAAAACCAAATTCAATTCTGATGGTTCTGTTAATCGACATAAAGCTCGCCTTGTGGCACAAGGATTCACTCAGAAATTTGGTGTTGATTACAAGGAGACGTTCGCTCCTGTTGCTAAAATGACCACTGTAAGAGTTCTTTTATATGTTTTTGTTAATAATGGTTGGTTTCTATCCCAAATGGATGTAAAGAATGCATTCTTACATGGGGACCTTGAAGAAGAAGTCTTCATGAATCTCCCTCCCGATCACCCATTAAGTGCCACTCCTAATTTGGTCTGTAAGATTCATAAATCAATCTATAGAATCAAGCAAAGTCCTCGTACATGGCATGCAAAACTCAGTGGAGCCTTGGCAACACTTGGGTTTAGCAAAAGCCCTGCAGATTCCTCCTTATATGTTCGCTTTAAAAATGCTAACAAATTGATGGTACTAATTTATGTGGATGATTTAATTATCTTAGGCAATAATGTTGAATCTATTGCTAAGTTGAAGAAAACTCTTCAACAATTATTTTCCATTAAAGATCTTGGCTCCTTAAAATACTTTCTTGGGATTGAAATTGTCTCCTCTAGTAAAGGCTTGTTCCTTAATTAACGTAAGTATACAATTGATTTACTTCAAGAAGCAGGTATGCTCTCTACTAAACCTACTATCACTCCAATTGATAGTAAGCTAAACTTATCTCTCTCGGGAACGGTTCTTGATTCCCTTAAATATTATGAGCAACTTGTGGGAAAATTTATTTATCTTACAATTACTCGTCCTGACAATACTGATGCAGTTAGTCTTGTTAGTCAGTTTATGCATGCTCCCACTTATCATCATCTGAGCATGGTTAAGCGTATTTTACACTATTTGAAAGGCATCATAGGTAGAGGTCTTGTAATGACCAGAAATAATCATACTAACGTGATGGACTCCGACTGGGCTAACAATCATCTTGACCATCGCTCCACTATTGGATACTGCATGTTTGTTGTCGGCAATCTAGTGTCCTGGAAAAGTAAGAAACATGTTGTCGCTCGCTCTAGTGTTGAAGCTGAAAATCGTGCAATGTTTGCGGCCGCTTATGAGCTTGTGTGGCTTCAGAGTCTTCTTGCAGATATGGGGTATCCCTTTGTTACGCCACTGAGCCTCTTCTGTGATAATCAAGCCGCCATGCATATTGCAAATAATATTGTGTTTCACGAAAGAACTAAACACATTAAAGTTGTCTGTCATTATATTCATCAGCAAGTTCAATCCAACAACATCATCACCCATTATGTGCGAATTGGTGATCAACTTGCAAATGTGTTTACAAAAGTTATGCCCTCTTCATAGTTTCATTGTCTCCTATGCAAGCTTGGATCCTTCAACCCTCTAGATCCAGCTTGAGAGGGAGTATTAGAGACTGTGCATATTAAATGTAGATTGTACAAAATAATTTCCCTTCCTTATAGCTGCTGTAAATCTAGAATTTCCTATTATATCTACTATAGATTAGGCTACTAATTAGGTGGAATATTACCGTTGCAATTTCCTTAAATATACTAGAGAAATCATTATATATTGATTGTAATATGTATCATCTAGACACAATAATAAAGATATTCTCTTCTGTTGTAAAATCAGCTTCTAAATACATTTTCTTCAACAATGACATCAGGTATCTAAAACAGCAGAACTCTCCTTTTGGGAAACAATTAGAGTAAATAATATAACAGTTGAATCTTTTTATTGATTCACGATGTTAATTTGGTTAATTTGGCCTCTTTTTTTAATATCCTTAATGATGGGATCCCTAACAAAAAATCATTTTGTTAGCCATGTCAACATAGTGTTTCGAGAGTCTTCTTTTTTTAAAGGAGAAAATATAATTATTGAGAGGAGAATAATTTCGCCAAAGAAAAAGAGATCAAAGACCCTTCTCCTTCTCCTTCACATTTTACTCTTTTTTTATATAATTACAATAGTAGCATATTAGGTGTTACTCCATTATTAGTATAGTCACGTTGTATAGGCTAAACGAGCCACAAACCCATGCTCCGCTGTTGGCATTAATTTTTTTGTTTAGTTTTAATATATATAATTTTTTATTCTATATTTCAATTTTTATTTTTTATTTTTTGGTTAAGTTTCGATCCCTTGATTTTTTCGATTCTTCTAAGATAATTTATAATTTTTTTGTTTGTATAAATACACCTCTGTTCTTAGTTTAGATTTTTAATTTTTATTTGTATTAAATGTAGCTTACGTTAAAAAATGAGAAGTTTAGCTTTGTTGGTGTAAAATGAGAGTGAAATTATCTTTCATGCGTGTATACAAAGGTTATTTTGTATTTGTATATTATAGAAAACATGTGCAATATCCTTAAAAGCATTGGATTTCACTGTTGATTTCTTATTAGAGGGTATTATGGTTATTTTACTATACTCAGAAACATAAAAACACAAGTGGGTCTGAGAATTAGTAGTGGTACACATAATCTGCCTAGACACCACAATTAAAAAAAATTGTATGAGTGGGAAAAAAGGAAAACAAAGTGGGTCTGGGAATTAATCATGGCGCCTGTAACCTGACTCGGATAACTCGATTATAAAAAAACTATAAGGGGAAAAAATTTCTAGCATAGACACCACGATTATCAAAAAGAAATTACAAAATGGGGGGGGCAGTGGGTCCAGGGATTAATAGTGGTGTGTGTAAGCCTGTCCGAACACCCCCAATAAAAAAAATATAAGTGAGGAAAAGAAAAAAAATGTGTATGGGGAGAGCAATGTAGCAATGCAGATTGTTCTATGAGGAGAGCTATTGTGTTTTTCTCACACCATTTATATGTATATTAGTAGTGTGTAGTATGGTGTAATGCACCATGTTTTTATGAATGATATAAAATAGGATAACAAAGAGAAGGAGAGAACTTGTAAAATAAATTGAGCTAAAGGTAGACTTGGCTAGGTTTGGTTTAATCGCGAGGGTTAATCTAAAATTGGAATGAGTTTTGATAGGTTTTGTTTTGATTTAATTTAATTTACTGAAGAGTATAGAAACATACATAATAGGCTTAGTTTAATCTTGATCAAATGAACTAATTTGAATTAAATCGAGCCCAAAAAGAGCTTGATTTGGTTTCAATTTGACCGGGTCAAATCAAATTATATATATATATACAGTGAAGAAAATACCCAAACTTGAAGAAATGAGTGTTTTTAATTTGAAGAAACAACAAAAAATACACATGTTATCTAACATTTGAAACTAAGCTATATAATTAATAGAAAAATATATAATTGAGAAATTAACTTGTCATCCAATATTTGAAACTAGAAGAAGACGCATAAATTTAGAAAAAGTAGTCAAGCATAGAGAAGTATCCAAACTTTGAGAAATACCCGATCTCATAAAAGTTGGTGAATGAAATTTCGAGTTGCACTAACGTGATTTTCGGTTGTTTTGGAAACATGGCAAGAATAAAAGAAGATAAGAAGTTGGAAGGCCATGTTCAAATAATCTAAACGATTGAGACGAAACTGCATTCCTATGTGTTAAGGAATCATCTCACCTAAAAGCTTAAGCTTGTAAGTGAGGTCCCATAATATGATTTATATTATTCTCTAACACCCCCCCCTCAAGTGAAAGCCCTTTGGGCTTGAAACTTGCACAGGTCCACATTACCTTGTGCTTAATTTTTATCAAATAGAATGGGAGTGGTGAAATTCAAACTTGTGACCGCTAGGTCAACAAGGCTCTGATACTATGTTAAGGAACCATCTCACCTAAAAGCTTAAGCTTGTAAGTGAGGCCTCATAATATGATTTATATTATTCTCTAACACTATGGTGAGACATGTCGTTATCCAATAGCAAGGAACAATTTGATGATGATCTAAGCTAAGAATGTCCAATTATTATAAAATATACCAAGAGAAATTAATGTTGCTTTGCTCATTGTGAGTGAAAACATTATGGATTATAATACTGTATTTTTGGATTGGTTCAGTTTTCGGGGTTGGTTCAGTTGATTCACCGTTTTATTATCTTTTTTATATTTATTTGCACAGTAAAATAATCAAATCCCTCGAAAAAAGACAAATTATTTTTCCCAGGTTGAGTTCCACGGGAATTTCATATTTTTGAAAAATGGCTAAATACTAATCTGCCCCCAATAAGACAAAAAGCAATTATGGCGGGGAGGGGTAACACGGGAATTTCATATTTTTGAAAATCACTAAATATTAATTTGCCCTCCAATAAGACAAAATTGAAGATTTAGTTGTACGGGTGTTCCAATTAATTGACCATCATCATCATCATCATCAAAACAAACGCAAACGTAATGAACATGGCGATAAACTAAAGCAACACGATTTGCGTACATACTAGTTTCAATATCTGCCATGTCCATCGCGTTAAGGAGTAGTCGTTGCCTTCCTCTCTTCTTCGGCGATACTTCCTCTCATGCCACTGCCTCTCCCTATCTCTCCTCCACAGTCATGGCTCTTTCTCTCTCTCTCTCTCTCTCTCTCTCCCCATGGCCACTGCCTCCCTCTCTCTCCTTCAGAATCACGACAGCTTTCACTCTCTCTCCACATTCACGACAGCAACATCAGGTGCAAACTTTAGGCCCTCCTCTCGACCACCACAGGACACCTTTCCCAATACCACTATCATAGGAAGAATCATCTCAGTCTCCTCTACCTATTATTATCAGCCGATGATCTGCTCGTCACAATCGACCGTGTTACGTGAACAATAACTTTGTGAATTAATTCATGAATAAGCAACGCACCATTTTGCTAGATATGTTTTTTCATTTTAAACTTTTAGGCTAGGCTGGGTTGCTCTTGGCCCTACCCAAGTCCAGCAGGGTTGGGCCGCTTGGCCCAACTTTGCTAGGCCGACCCATTTATTTGGGTCAGACCCAGTTTTGATATATATATATATATATATATATATATAAACATTAGTCCTGATGAAAGAAAAAGGTACATGACTTCGTTTCACTTCACAACCTTATTGTTATATATATATATATACTAGTCAATGTCCCGCGCCTCATCGCGGGCGGTACCATATTTTTTTCAATACAAAAAAATATTAATTGTTTTTTTATAATATATTTTTGGTTAAAATGATAAAGTTGTGCATAATTTCTGTGACGTACAAGTTTTCTATAAAATATATGAATTTTAAATCGATATAAATTTATTTGTTTAATAGGTTTCAACGAAATAACCAACATAAAATCATCATCATCATTAAAAACGCAAGAAAATTATCATCATTATTATAAAAAATTAATCATATTTTTAAGTAAAATAGAAATTTGTCAATAGTGGGACTTGAACCCCCAATCTCTCAAACAGAATTTTTGTCTCCCGCCTCATAAACCCACTCGGTCACCTCAACATTCGTTCATCTTTCTCAAAATATATATATTAAATGTAATTTTAATGTGAATTCGCTAAAAAGAAATGTGTTGAGAGTGAGATTCAAACTCATGCCCTCGGAAGGGACCTTAATCTGACGCTTTTTAGATCATCTCGACTACCTCAACAATCATTTATCTTTCACGAAAATATATCTTAATAGTAGGTGTTATTGTGGATTAGCACAATAAAACAAGAACGTGTTTTATTGTATAGTTAATATATATATATATCCTTTTATCACAGGAAAACACTGTAGCAATCTACAATGTTTTTTGGGAACTGAAAATAATAATAAAAAATTTAAAAATAAAATACAATGTAACTGACATAAATTAAAATTTCAGAACGATAAGTACAAAAAATAAAATGAAAAAAATAAAAAAAAATCTATATATATATATATATATATATATATATATATATATATATTATCATCGTGCAGGTAAACACTGTAGATATAGTGTTTTCAGGGACCGAAAAATAAAATAAAAATTAAAAATAAAATACAATGTAACCGACATAAAATAAAATTTCAAAACGATAAGTACAAAAAATAAAAATAAAATCTAAAAGCACAAATACATAAAATATGGATCATTTTTATACAAAAAATACATAATATATATATATATATATATATATATATATATATATATATATTGGCGTGGGGAACAGTGTTTTCCCCACGCCTTTTATATTATAAATAATATAAAAACATTAGTCCTGATGAAAGAAAAAAGGCACATAACTTCGTTTCACTCCACAACCTTGTTGTTTTTCAATTGATGATGAATCAAAAACTTTTAACTGGATTTGGCCTTAGAATTATATCTTTACAATTGGATCGCAAATGTTGATACTAATGATAGTTATTATATGTTATTCATCCATCAAGTAGTAGGGGATCGTAGAGGCATTAACGTATCGATTTAGTTCGTGATGAAATTGCATGTAGTTTGATGGGAGAATAAAAATAAATATCTAATTTACTTGAATTATTAATTATATTTTATTGTTATAATTATTAATCTATAATATTAAAATACAATATATGTGTGTGTGTGTGTGTGTGTGTGATCTTTAAAGTAATTTCATAAGTTGACATCAAAATGAAAAACATAATAATCAAACATACAAAATTGTTATTCGTTAAACGTTAAACTCAACTATAATTTTAATCAAACACTTCAATTTCAGTTATGAATCGCAACTAAACACGCCTTTTATATATGTCCAACAAACTTTTAGGCCAACGACTGTTTGGCTCATCGGTAAAGATCTTGTTCTCCTCGTTCAGTGCGTGCTGTTCGGGTTCAACTAATATCCTAAGCATGGATTGCTAGCTTCTTCTTCACCGTAAGTGCTGTCATGTATGTATTAGTGGGTGTTTGGACCTTCAGATAATTTATAGCAGGGAGCCATGTGTTTCCTTGATGGGCCACATAAGCCCGTATGTATTCCAGATAGAGAAATGGGCCACTTGTAAAAGCGTCAAGGATCAGTACCCCACCAGACCCGCCTACAACTTCAAAATCTTACCCTTCCCTTCTTTGTCAGAGAATTTCCGATTTTGTAAAGATAAATTCCTGCTAAAGCACTACGCCGAATCCCACCAGCATCCCCGCCATCTTGCTAACTACTCGTTTTTCTTGCTCTGTAAGATTTCATAGAACTCGGTGCTTATATTTTGTCAAAAAGAAAGAATGTCTGTAAAGCTGCAACTAGATGCCCATTGTTTTAACATATTGAGCTCCCCCAAGACCTTACCCGTCACAGGAGCTTCAGTCTCCACAAACACCGGAGTATCACTTTCTCCACTAGAGAAGATTGAAACTGTCAAGAAACACAAAGAGCAAAGCCTTCTTGAAATCCCCAATAGACGAACTCCCAAGAAGTTCAGCACAGATCACAAACCTGGCTTCAATAATATCCCTGATAGAGAACCGAGAAATAACTCAAGGAATAGTACTAGAATTGAGAATAAGAAGAGTATCGGAGTTGATTTCAAGAGGTTTAATGGTAATGGTTCGGTTGATAAAGCGCGCACCAAATGTTCGACGAAATGGGCATATTATGGAGGTTGTATCCCATCGATTTTGGAAGCTCTTGATACTATTAAAGACCTTGATGAGGCATTGAAGCCATGGGAGGATACTCTTAGTAACAAAGAGAGGAGCATAATCTTGAAGGAGCAGTCTAGTTGGGAGAGAGCTTTGGAGATTTTTGAGTGGTTCAAGAGAAAGGGCTGCTATGAGTTGAATGTGATTCATTATAATATCATGCTCAGGATTCTTGGGAGAGCGCGAAATTGGAGCCATGTTGAATTTTTGTGTAATGAAATGAGAATTAAACAAATTTTGCCTGTCAATTCTACATATGGTACTTTGATTGATGTTTATAGCAAAGGTGGCCTCAAAGAAGAGGCACTTCATTGGCTTGAGAAGATGAATGATCAAGGCATGGTACCAGATGAGGTTACCATGGGAATTGTTATACAAATGTACAAGAAAGCTGGCGAGTTTCAAAAGGCGGAAGCGTTTTTCAAGAAATGGACATTGGGTGAGTCTATAAAGCATGAAGGAACCAGTAAAGAAAGTGCTGGGGTGCAGGATGGTGTGCGGGTCAGTGTTTCTTTGAGCTCATATACATACAATACGTTGATAGACACTTACGGGAAGGCAGGGCAGCTTAAAGAAGCATCTGAGACTTTTGCAAAGATGCTTAGAGAAGGTATTGTCCCAACAACTGTAACTTTTAATACCATGATCCACATTTGTGGTAACCATGGCCAGCTTGAAGAAGTGGGTTCCCTTATGCAGAAGATGGAGGAGCTCCGATGCCCGCCAGACACAAGGACGTATAATATTCTCATCTCCCTTCATGCTAAGCATGATAATATAACCATGGCAGCATGCTACTTTAAAAGGATGAAGGAGGCTAGATTAATGCCAGATCATGTGAGTTACCGCACACTCTTGTATGCATTCTCAATAAGGCATATGGTCAGTGATGCTGAAGACCTGGTGTCTGAGATGGATGCAAAGGGTTTGGATATTGATGAATATACCCAGTCTGCTCTTACTAGAATGTACATAGAAGCTGGGATGCTTGAGAAATCATGGCTTTGGTTCCGGAAATTTCATCTCACAGGGAATATGAGTTCCGAGTGCTATTCTGCCAGCATTGATGCATATGGGGAGCGTGGCCATATTTTGGAAGCCGAGAAAGTTTTCATGAGCTGCCAAGAGGCGAAGATGCTGACTGTCCTCGTGTTTAATGTGATGGTTAAAGCATATGGGTTAGCGCAGAAATATGACAAAGCATGTAAGTTGTTTGACAGCATGGAGAGTCATGGTGTGGTTCCAGATAGATGTAGTTATAGCTCTATCATACAAATTTTGGCTGGCGCTGACTTGCCAGACAAAGCAAAACATTATCTGAAGAAGATGCAAGAGGCAGGATTGGTTAGTGATTGCATCTCCTATTGTGCTGTGATCTCAAGCTTTGTGAAACTCGGTAAACTGGAAATGGCCGAGGGGCTTTATAACGAGATGTTAGGTTTTGATGTGAAGCCAGATGTTATAGTTTATGGTGTACTGATAAACGCGTTTGCTGATGCTGGAAGTGTTAAAGCAGCTCTTGGTTATGTAGATGCAATGAAAAGAGCTGGTTTGCCTGGAAATACAGTCATATACAACTCCTTAATCAAGCTTTATACCAAAGTTGGGTGCTTGAAAGAAGCTGAAGAAACATACCACCTGCTTCAGTCATCAGATTCTGGTCCTGATGCATATTCTTCAAACTGTATGATAGATCTCTACAGCGAACAATCCATGGTCAACCAAGCGGAAAAGATTTTTGAGAGCCTGAAGAAAAAAGGGAACACAAATGAGTTCACTTTTGCAATGATGATGTGCATGTACAAAAGACTTGGGAGGTTTGAGGAAGCCACTCAAATTGCAAAGCAGATGAGAGATTTGGGACTATTGACTGACTTGTTAAGCTATAATAACGTGCTTGGGTTGTATGCATTGGATGGAAGATTCAAAGAGGCTGTAGGAACTTTCAAGGAAATGGTAGAAGCTTCCGTTCAACCTGATGATTGTACATTCAAATCTCTAGGAATTGTTCTGGTAAAATGTGGAATATCAAAGAAGGCTGTTAGCAAGCTTGAAGCAACGACGAAAAATGATTATCAGAAAGGTTTGCAAGCATGGATGTTA
Source organism: Salix exigua (assembly GCA_032356905.1). Lineage (NCBI taxonomy): Eukaryota > Viridiplantae > Streptophyta > Magnoliopsida > Malpighiales > Salicaceae > Salix > Salix exigua. Next base: position 6,411,205 of record CM063597.1, on the reverse strand, counting down.
TCTCTCTCCACTGTAGCTGATGTAGATGATGATTACGACGAGTAACTTAGGAGGTTGTAGTTATGAACTGTATTCCTTTTTTCTTGCTTCTAAAGTAGTGGAAGTTGCATCCTGTTGTCACGTGTACTGGGCAAGATCAACAGAAGTGTAGTGTATAAAACCCGTACTACTGTGTTGATAAAATATGCCAAATTATCAGAGTGTGATTCAATTAGGGTTGGATGACAACTGGTCGGTGTCTCTGCTGCGTTTGTGAGTTAAGCCACATGCGGCATGCGTGAGAGACAACTCCATTTTACTTTGATTAAGCCATTGATTTCTAGAACTCATCTTTTAGGGTGAGTTTCAGCCCTTAAGGTATATCTGTTGTCTTCACCTTAATTACAACAGTTGAAATGGATCAACTGAGATCAATGAACCACTAGTGGTAACCTTACCAAAAATATTGAAAATGCATTCCAAGCATTAGCTGTGACATCAAACAACGGGAAAAAAAATACTTTTCACAAACATGACAACCATTGTTTTAAAACAAAAAACAAACGCGTAATAACAAATTTCAGGCTATTTTGCCTTCAATTAGGGAGTGCTGCTGTATTATAATGGCAGGCAGTATTGTTTTTAGCAGGCAATAGGGCCTTCTCCGTGGGTGTTGGTTGCAAAACTTACGTGTCTCCATAAAACAGTATTTTTCATTTTTAGAAACAAACGATGTTGACAACATGCTAGTATGCCCTTCTAGCTTGTTTGTACATTGATAAACATAGACGCCGCCCTGTCTAGAGCTCTTCTCTGCTCTTTCAATTTTCTTTCCTTTTCAGAAAGGATCCTATAAAAAATATGGGATGAGTTCTTGGCTGAGTTCAAGTCGATCAGTATACTGTTGTCATCAAGCAAATCTTTCGAAAATATAAGGATGCCTGGAACGTGGATGGCCCTTTCTGCCTTGGTGTTTTGGCTGTCAGGTATCCGGTCGACTCTTTTAATTGTGAAACAACTGGATGTTCATTGTGAAAAGCCAAAACTAAGGACAGCGATTTTGCTACTGTGGTTGCTTCCGTTCAATACCGATCCCGCAGAAAAGGCTGCTGATGCTTTTTATAAATTCACCGACACCAGAGAACATAGTCAAGCATATGTATATGGTTTTATATGGGCAAGTGTTCCAAAATTGGACCTGTTTTAAACAAAAGAATGGGATAGCAAAATCAGTAACTGTTGACTTTCCTTATTTACTTTGTATCTGTATAGAGATTTATGGGCACAATTATAGAGATTGTTTCCTATAATTGTGACAGGAATTGATGACAGATTGTTTACTAGTTTTCACAATTATTTCCTGTATAAATTTAGGATGTAATACAAGATGATGAATAAGTCATCAAATCTAAAAGCTTTTTGTTCATATTCATTGCTTGTTGATATGGTATCAGAGCCAAAAGCTGAAAAGATAACCTCTGCTGCACCCATTGTTGTTCAGTCCGAGAACTCCAACTTCAATATTGGGGTTGTGCTAGATGAAAACAACTATGACCTTTGGGCACCTCTTGTTGAGATGCATGTTGCAGGTAGGAGGAAAACTGGTTACCTACGTGGATCTATGAAGGCTCCTAAGGAAGATGACCCAAAGTATGATGATTGGTTCTCTGAAGACCAGCGAGTCAAAAACTAGTTGCTCTCAACCATGAAGCCAGAGTTGATGAAACGCCACATTCGGTTGCCGATTGCAACAGCAATATGGCGTACACTAAAAACTGCATTTGTGGATGAGAAGAATGGAGTGAAGATTTATACTCTAAACTAGATGGCATTTCATCTCCGCCAGAATGGACAACCTATATCCATCTTTTTTGGGGAATTGTATGAGATCTTTCAAGAATTGGATCACTACAATACAATAGCCATGATTTGTGAAAAAGATGTCAAGATATACCAGGAACTTCAAGAACAGCAGCGTGTATACATCTTCCTTGGTGGTCTTGATGATGAGTTTGAACAAATTTGTGCTGAGATTCTTCGCAAGGATCCTATTCCTAGTCTCCTAACTTCTTATGCCTATGTTCGTCGAGAGTATGATAGAAATATTGCCATGAAAAATGAAGCAGACCACGCTGAAGCCATGGTTGCTCAAAACCATAAACCCCAGCGTCATGGAGAGTGATTTGGAAGTGACCGCATGTCACAAAATAAATGTGCTCACTGTGGGCGTCCTGGACATTCAAAACAGAAGTGTTATGAACTGATAGGCTATCCAAAGGGATGGGACAAGACACGGGATTCATTGTCACGACCCGATTCCCGGATCTGTGACCGGCACATAGATATGGTTCCCCTCCAAGGTTCCACACCTATGCGAACCCAAACTTACACACAAACTTAACATTTAACTTTCAGAGTTCAACGCAGCGGAATTAACAAAGGAAACTTCTAATATATTTCGAATGTCTTAATATAAAAGTTGAATAATCTTGTTATAATAGTGGAGCGCTAACTAGACATAAAAATGTCAATTACAACCAAAATAATAAGTTCTAAAATTTCAACGAAAATGATCTGCTAACGAGCTACGAGCCTAAAAATAATAAATAATGAGGGGGTGAGTTCAACAACTCAATGAGTAGATAACATCTAATAACACATGCGAGATAATATAACAATGAGAAATATATTATCGAATCGGTTCGGGGTTCTTACAAGAAGATTTTTCAAATAGGTCATATCAAGAATTTAATAGGTAAAGCTCGTCAGAAAATCAGAATGCAATGAGCATGAGGCTCCATACTGTGGGATGATCAGTCCACACAGGTTGGTGACTTCCCCGACCAACTAGGATTTCAAATACGATGTGCACAAAGACTAACATTTCCCTGTTAGCATGGGTATTCTGACTGGCATACCGTAGGTACGTATATATCATAATTAAACAAACATATTCATATCTCAAGACTCAACTCATGATATTGATCAAATGAGGAACTATCAATTCACAAACAAATATTGGCTCATATCAAAAATGTATATATATATTATCAAGAAGCATAATTCAAATACTATCAAATAATATATTTATAATATTTCTCATGCATATTAAATACTATCCACTCACCTGACTTAAAAGCAATCAAAATTCAAAAGCAAAATATTGACGGAATCATACTGATGTACCGCGGGCAGAATATCAGGATTATCTGAATATATAAAAGAAATACATACTCAAAAATGACTCAAAAGAATTAGAATACCTTTAGTAAATATATCTAAGAGTTCAACTCATAATCCTATGTGTTTTGAATTAAACTATCTATTTCTCGCAAAACCTAAAAATAATGGTTTCTTTCTAAATCTAGTTCCAAAATACACGATTTGTAAAATTAATAATAACTCATCAAATAAGCTTCAATTATCCATCAAACCAATCTGAAATACTAATTTTCACTCCAGGGACCAAACTGTAATTTTCCAAGTTCAGGGACCAAACTGTAATTTCCACCGAAAGGACTAAAATGAATTTTCATCATCTTCAACCTAAACCCAGAATTCCAGCAATGGATTTTCGAAATTTCTCAACATTATTTCACCATTTTTATTAATATTTTCTTAAACCAAACACATCAAAATAACATCAAAATCATCTACAATTAAACCTATTAATCATTAGTTAAACCATTAAACCCTTAACATCTTAATCCATTCATCCATCAAATTCAAATAAAATCTACAAACCCTAATCACCAATGCAAGCAATTAGCTTAACTATTAAACAATACTTTTACATAATAACACATACACATTACCTTAATATTTATTTCTTCTCCTTCCTTCTCCTTTCTTTTTTTCTCTTCTCTTCTTTTTCTATTTATATTTTACATGTTACTACTATATCCCTAATTCATGTACACCTAATCTTAAGTCATTTAGGGCATTAATGCCTTTTCTATTCAAAGTTTCAAAACCCTAAAATTCTTTTCCTATTTAAAATTTCAATACCCTACATCCACGTCATGGTAAGCCACGGGCATCCATTGCTGAAATGAAGAATTTTTACAAATCTGGAAAGGAGGAGCTAAATCTTGTAGCTGAACATGCAACCGATAATCATAGTATTCCCTTGATTACAGCTTCCGATCACGAAGGTAAGGCCTCATCAACTTGTAACTCTGTTTCGAATAGTGATTGGGTAATTGACTCGGGAGCTACCTCCCATATGACTAATGATTCCGATTGTCTACAATACATACATAAGTCCTCTCAATTAGATGTTACTACTGCTAATGGAGGTACTACCCCAATTATTGGGGAGGGTCCCGTCGAACTTACCAATACTCTTAACCTAGACACTGTTCTTGTGGTGCCATCACTTGGCTATAATCTCCTCTCTATTGCTCAAATAACCCTTGCTTTGTCTTGTCTTGTTATTTTTGGCCCCAATTCATGTGTCTTCACGATATTCGAACCAGGAGGATGATTGGCTCTGGCACTAGACGAGGAAAGCTTTACTACCTGGACTTGTCATCCAAAAGTTCTTGTCTCCTCACTAGAGCTCTGTTGCGTGATGGGTCTCAGATGAAGAAATCTAAGCATGTTGATGAAATTTGGCTTTGGCACCGCCGGTTAGGTCATGCATCATTTGGTTACTTGAAAAAATTATTTCCAAAATTGTTTGCTACAGTTGATGGTTCTTCATTTAAGTGTGATATTTGTGAACTTGCCCATAGTAATCGGGTATCTTTTTCCCCCCAGTATAAATAAAAGTTATGTGCCTTTTATGTAATTCATTCTGATGTTTAGGGACCTTCAACAATTTCTACTTTTGGAGAGGCTCACTGGTTTGTAACATTTATTGATGATTGTACGCGCATGACATGGGTTACTTTGATGAAAACAAAGAGTGGAGTATGTTCGGTTTTCCAAAAATTTCATAGGATGGTTGCTCGGCAGTATGGTGCTCATATCTAACTATTGCTAAGTGATAATGGTCGCGAGTACTTGAACTCTAAACTATCATATTTTATGACTACTCATGGTATTGTTCATCAGACCACCTGTCCATATACACCTCATCAGAATGGCGTGGCTGAGCGTAAGAACCACCACTTACTTAATGTAGTTTGGGCGTCCCTCTTCCAAGCTTAGACACCTATTTCCTATTGGGGTGAAGCTTTTTTATCTTCCACTTATTTGATCAACCGAGTGCCTTCTCGTATTATTAATTTTCAGACTCCATACCAGTTGTTATCCACCTTGATTAATGCCCCATCCACCATTAATCTGCCTCCTCATGTTTTTGGTTGTGTGGCATACGTCCATCTCCATAAACACCAACGCAGTAAGTTGGAGCCCCGTGTCGCCCGATGTGTGTTTGTTGGCTATGGACCTCACCAAAAGGGGTATCGTTGCTATCATCCCGAGACACGCCATATGTTTACCACCATGGATGTGTAGTTTCATGAATCAACTATGTATTTTTCAGCACATAAATTTCAAGGGGAGAGTAGCAGTCATATCCAAATTCATAATCTAGCTTATAAAGATATAGCCCTGCCATATGAGGTTCATCATGATAAAGACAATGATAAATTGGCTTTAGAATCTCCACCTGGAACTGGAGAAGAACCAATGCCCAATGAATTGATAGAGGCGCCAGATAATATACAATCTAAGACTATACCTGATCATATAGAGGGGCAAGTACTGATCGAGTCTAGTGTTTCTCCATGTAGTGATGACAGGTCCAACAATGTGCCATCTTTAAAAGTGCCGAGCCAATCAAAGCTTGGATCTCCCTGAGATTGGAAAACTCCCTCCACCACATATGAGCCTAATCCAAAATGCAAAGTTTGATATCCTTTAAGTAATTATGTATCCACTAAACGATTGTCGGAATCAAATAAGTCATTTGTATGCCAATTATCTAGCGTATATATTCCTAATAGTGTGTAGGAAGCTAAGACCAATCCCAAGTGGCAGGAAGCTATGGATGAGGAATTGCATTCATTAAAAGCAAATAATACTTGGAGAATAGTTGATTTACCCGCCGGGAAGAAACCTGTAGGATGCAAATGGGTCTACACTATCAAGTACCTAGCCGATGGCTCACTTGATAGGTACAAGGCAAGGTTGGTAGCAAAGGGATACACATAAAAATATGGCATTGACTACACAGATACATTTGCACCAGTAGCAAAGATCAACATTTTTCGAATCTTACTATCTCTAGCAACGAACCTTGAATGACCATTACACCAATTGGATGTGAAGAATGTATTTTTACATGGAGCATTGAACAAAAATGGCACATTCAGACCTTTCATCATTACATGGAGAAACACTAGACTCGATCGGTACTTGCCCCTCCATATGATCATGTATAGTCTCAGATTGTATATTATCTGGCGCCTCTATCAATTCACCGGGCATTGGTTCTTCTCTAGTTCCAGGTGGAGATTCTAAAGCCAATTTATCATTATCTTTATCATGATGAACCTCATCAGGCAGGACTATATCTTTATAAGCTAGATTATGAATTTTGGTATGACTGCTGCTCTCCATGTGCTGAAAAATATATAGTTGATTCATTAAACTACACATCCATGGTGGTAAACATATGGCGTGTCGTGGGATGATAGCAATGATACCCTTTTTGGTGAGGTCCATAGCCAATCTGTAATAGACGAGCTGGAGATCACGTAATGGATATGAGATAGGTCAGATTCTTATTGTGCATATTGAGCCAAATGAAAACGTGAAGAAGGAAATGAATGGGATCGACGCACCTGCTAGAATGAGGGTGGATGATAATGAAAAGGCTGAGGCTAAGAAGATCTTGCAAATTAAGCGTGCTGAAGGCGATGCAGAATCAAATATCTCTGGGCTTGACGGCATGTGACGATCATTGTCTTCTGAAGAGTTGTGTTACGAATCAAATTAGTAAATAATGATGATGAATTTTGTTGTACATGTGCTCGTGATATGAGTGGTATTGTATTAATCGAGTTATGGCATGCTTTACAATTGTAAAGTCTAGAAAAGCTTCGAGTTTTTCTATTGAATAAAGTGGTTGTGCATCAATCTGAATATAGTTCAATTTGATTGGCATTACCTTGTGAAAATGAGTCTTCAGACATAACTATGTATTTCAAGTTTTTACAGAATATAATTTTTGTGACAGACTTGCTTTTTTAGCTATTAGCATTTCTAGATCAACATCCAGGGGCTATTATAGTTAACTCCCTCCATGAAATGATAATAGAAAATGAAGATCTTGTGGAAATGAAGACGAAAAATAAAGTCAGTAGAAAATGAGGGCAAAATGAAAGCTTAATGTATTTCACACATCTATTTGTTTGAAGTTTACATGAGTTTAAATACTGAATTGAGTAGGAACGGAACCCTGCATGTAAGGGATTATGTTTAGCTAACACCTGAGTCTAAGGGATTATATATTAACTACACATTGATTGATTTAGCTGAGCTGATGCGTAAGACTACGGGATTGCATTTATTACAATTTAAATGTGCATGATTCTAGGTGATACACGACAGGCCCCCTCAAGATGGAGGTCGGGGAAGAACTCCAATCTTGACTTTAAGATCAAGAAATCTTGTTCGCGGTAGGGCCTTGGTGAGCGCATCTGCAAGCTGGTCCGCAGATGATACATGAGACACGCGAAGTTTGCTGTATTGAACTTGATCCCTGATAAAGTGGAAGTCAATAGCAACATGCTTCATTCACGAATGAAATACCGGATTGGAACACAGGTGGGTTGTTCCAACATTGTCACAGTAGATCACTAGACAGTGAGGAAGAGTAATGTCGAGATCAGTGAGGAGATAAGTGAGCCAGTTGAGTTCAGCTGCAGTGTTTGCTATGACCCGGTATTCAGCTTCTGTGGACGACCTGGCAACAGTGTGTTGTTTCTTTGAGCTCCATAATACAGGATTACGACCAAGATAGACAATATATGCACTGGTGGACGTGAATTTGTCTTTGTCTCCTACCCAGTCAGCATCCGAGTAGGCTGTAAAAGAAGTTGAGGCTGGGGTGTGTAGGTGGTCAGAGAAGGCATGAAGCTGAATGGGAGATTGTCGATGCAGCTGAAGTCCATCATTGAGAGTACCACTAAGATAACGAAGCAAACGTTTAACGAACATCCAACGATCAGTAGTGGGTTGATGCATATATTGAGATAATTTGTTGACAGCAAATGCAAGGTCTGGTTTGGTGAGAAGAAGATATTGGAGGCTCCCAACTACTGTTCGAAACTCAGTGGGATCAGACAATGGCGTTCCTGAGTGTAGGACCAAAGGAGGACTGGTAGGAAGAGGAGTTGCAACAGGCTTTGCTTGTGTCATTTTTGTCTTCTCCAGTAGATCAATAATATACCGTCTTTGAGAGAGTAGAATGCCATGGTTGTTGTGAATAACTTCCACACCCAAAAAATATGATAGTTGACCGAGATCTTTTAGAGAGAATCTATAAGAAAGATGCGAAATAAACGAGGTTACCAAGTTGGTGTTATCTCCTGTAATTATAAGGTCATCTACATAAACAAGGATGTAGATGACATGACCAGTGATTTTGAGTATGAACAGGGAGTTGTCTGCATGAGAGTTTGTAAAACCATTTTGAAGAAGGAAGTTCCGTAATTCTTGATACCAAGCCCGTGGAGCCTGCTTGAGTCCATAAATGGCCTTACTCAGTTTGCAGACATGTGAGGGATGATTGTGATCAATGAATCCCGGTGGTTGTTGCATGAAGACTGTGTCGGCTAGATGTCCTTGTAGGAAGGCATTGTTGACATCTAGTTGTCTTAATGTCCAGTTGCGTGACATGGCTATGTTGAGTACTACTCTGATGGTGGTTGATTTAACCACTGGACTGAATGTGTCGAGGAAGTCTACTCCGGGGCGTTGATGAAAGCCCTTTGCTACCAGTCTGGCTTTAAACCTGTTCACAGAGCCATCAGAGTTATGTTTAGTTCTGAAAATCCATTTGCAACCGACGACATTTTGATTGCCAGCAGGAGGAACAAGATCCCATGTGCCATTGTTAACTAATACATCATACTCAGTGGACATAGCTTTGCGCCAATGGGGTTGAGTTAGGGCTTGGGAGACTGTCGTGGGTTCAATGTTAGGCATAGTAGTAAGCTGTGTGAGAAGATTGAGTTTTTGAGTAGGTTTATGAATATAATTCTTGGCCCTTGTGGTCATGGGATGAGTTGAAGTGGTGGCAGTGTTGGTTGGTGGAATTGTTTCTTGTAAGGGTGATGCAGCCATGGGAGGTGCAAGTACTGGTTGGGATGAGGCACTGGTAGAGATATTAGAGGTGATAATGGAAGGAGACATGACTGGGAGTGATTCGGCTGTGATGACTGGATGTGAAGGTGCACATGGGAGCTGCTGCAGGAGGGACACGTCAGAAGAGAGGTGAGTGACCGACGGTGGGATGGAACTTACGTGTAGCACAGGTGGAAGCCATGAGTTAAGAGTGGTAGATGGTGGACACGTGGGTTTACTCAAAAAGGAGGTGTATAGGAATTGAGACTCAAAAAATTTTACATGCCGAGATGTGTAAATTTTGGTTGTGGCTGGATCAAGATAGTAATAGGCACTCTGAGTAAGGGAGTAGCCGAGAAAAACACAAGGTTTGGATCTAGGTTCCATTTTGTGTGTTGTGTACGGGCGTAGCCACGGGTAACATAGGCAGCCAAAGATTCTTAATTTGGAGTAGTTGGGTGGGATGGTAAAAATTTTCTGAAAATGGGAGAGGAATTTGAGTGTAGGTGTGGGCATTCTGTTTATTAGGTAAACTGCAGTTGCAAAGGCAAAAGTCCAGTAGGTAGGTGGTAGAGATGCATGGGCTAGCAAGGCAAGGCCGGTTTCTACAATATGTAAATGTCGTCTTTCAACTAGGCCATTGTGTTGTGGTGTATGAGGTGAGGTGGGTTATTCCATTTGAAGAGAGGAAAGTGGCTAGGGCAATGTACTCGCCGCCATTGTCTAAGTACAAGGTTTGGATGTTGCACTGGAAGTAGTTTTCGGTAATAGCTTTGAATTTGATAAATATTAGTTTTACATTAGATTTGGATTTTAGTGGATAAAACCAAAGGTATTTAGTGAAGTGGTCAACAAAGATTATGTAATATTTGCAGCCAGTGGTGGACATAATTGGGGAGGTCAAGACATCCGAATAGATTATTTGAAGAGGGCAACTCGAGACAATGGAAGAGATGGAAAAGGACTGCCTGTGGCTTTTATTGCATAAACACGCATTACAAGTGAAATTAGGTGTGATGGTAGTTGGTAACCCAGCATGATTTTGAGAAATGATATGTTTTAAAATTGGGAGAGCAGGGTGACCGAGCCTGTGATGCCAGTCACTGGAAGACAGTTTTATTGTGGAAAGGGCAAATATAGGAAAGGATGTCGGCCACTCATAAACCCCGTCTCTAGTGCGTCCTTGTAGTAGCGTCTCCTCGGTGCAAAGGTCCTTCACAAAAAAAGAATCATGTAAGAGCACAATTTTTACATTGTTAGCTTTGCAAAACTGTGATATAGAAATAAGATTCTTTTTAATTAAAGGAACGCAAAGAAATTCTTTCAATTGAAAAGTGGTGTGGGGTGTGGGTAGAGAGAGGGAACCCGTGTGGGTAATGGGGAGAGTGTTGCCGTCTCCGACCATTATGTCATCGTTGCCGGAATAAGGAGTGTGAAGAGAGAGATTGTCGAGATCGGCGGTGACGTGGTGAAAGGCACCACTATCTAACAACCACGGGGAGTTTGAGGTTGTGTTTGTGGCAATATTGGCTTGGGGTTGCCATGGAGGACTGGATTGAGGTGTGTCTGTGATGGGTCTTTGATGAATTGGGACTAGACAGAAGGAGGGACATCTTTTGGTCGTATGACCTTGGACCCTGCAGATTTGACAGTTTCCAAGATAAGGTCTAGGGCGAGTGTTAGGATTGAATTGAGGTCTGGTATGTGATGTACATGGATTGGGTGTTGGACGCCATGGATTGGGTGTTGGGTTTGTGGTGGACGCCATTGACGATTGCTATGTCTGTAGGTGAGGTGAGCAGAGGCTGGAAAATGGGTTTCACTTTGGGCTTGAAGGGAGGCTTCAAAATTCAGCAGTTTCTCGTGAAGCTTTTCGAAGGAGATGGATGTGTCACGTGCTTGAACAGCACGAACAAGCTCTTTGTAGTCATCGGTAAGTCCTTCGAGAATTTTGTCTGTAAGTTCTTCATCATCAATTTGTGCTCCTAGCAAAGCCAAATCGTCATCTTTGGCTTTGACTAGTTGCATGAATTCAAATATTCCAAGGGATCCTTTTGATATGTTTTTGAGTTGAAATTTGAGTTGTTTGAATCGTCCTCTTGAGGGTTTGGCATATGTGTTGGCCAAAATTGTCCAGGCTTGTTTGGATGATTCTGCTTGTGCTATGAATGGTATGAGGTTGGGGGTGATTGAACCGACTAATGCATTGAGAAGCAGTTGGTCTTGGCGAATCCAGAGATTGTAGGCTAGATTGGTTATTGTGGTATCTGATTGTGTGATTGTTGCAGGAGGACATGGTTTGGTTCCAGCAATGTAGCCAAGAAGATCATACCCTACAAAGAGGGTCTGGAATTGGAGTTTCCAGGATAAGTAGTTGGAAGAGTTGAGTTTGAGTGGAGCTTGAGCTGCAGTGTTGATGCTGATAAGCGTGTGACTTGTGTCATTTGTGGTCTGAGTTGTTGGGCTGGCAGTGGTGGTGGCCATGGTGGAAGTCACGGGAAAAAAAAAGAGGGATTGTGTTTTTGATTTATGTGGATCGGTTAAGCTCTGATACCATGAAAGCTTAATGTATTTCACACATCTGTTTGTTTGAAGTTTACATGAGTTTAAATACTGAATTGAGTAGTAACGGAACCCTGCATGTAAGGGATTATGTTTAGCTAACACCTGAGTCTAAGGGATTATATATTAACTACACATTGACTGATTTAGCTGAGCTGATGCCTAAGACTACGGGATTGCATTGATTACAATTTAAATGTGCATGATTCTAGGTGATACACTGACACAAAATACAGTGAAACTTGGACCCTTTTTTCTGAAGAACTTGAGTAGATATTAAATTAAAAGGGTTGATAAGAACCTATGCAGATGTTTGTGGAGACAAATCATGATGATGTTTTGTTCAGAATAGTTGTTGATCATGAGCCATGCATACCGTCTTCAACCTTGAATGAGATAAGCCGGCCAAATTTGTTAATGCTGAAGTGAACATAACTTATATCATTGATGTGGTTTATGTTATTACAACTATTAATTAATAATAGCGAAGGTAATTCTAGCTGTAACATTGAATTATCTATTGTTTAGTGACTAGATTACAGAATCTTTTCCAGAGTTTAAGAGGGATGTTTTCAGAATTACCTCTTTAAATTTAGAGTTTGCCATCAAATCTTCAGAATTTGTTTAATTAAGGAGATATTTTCTATTTTTAAAAGTGTTTCAATCTGGGACTTTCATCCAGGTCCACTAAATATGGTGATTAACGCTAAAGGGTTATGGCAGAATTTCCGTTGTTTGACAGCATGGAGAATCAAGGAGTTCCAAATAAATTACTTGCAGTCCAATCATCCAGATTTGGACTCGACTGGTGCTGACCAGCCACCCAAAGCCAGACATTTTCTGAAGATGCAAGAGGCACGGCTGGTCAGTGATGACATCCCGTATGGTGCTGTGGTCTCAAGCTTTGTGAAACTAGGTAAATAAGAAAGGAGATTATTAGTTCTGATATGAAGTAAGATATTATAGCCAATGGTGATTTGATGGGGATGAGTGATAATTAAACATGATGTTGAAGGTGGAAGTGTCAAACAGGATATTATTGGTTTTTCAGATTCAATGAACAGGAGCTGGTTTGCCTGGAAATAGAATGGTACATAGCTCCTCGATCAAGCCCTGTATCAGAGTTTGCTGCTTTGAAAGAAACAAAAGAAAACAAGCAAACTGCTTCCGTCTTCGGCCGTTGTTCCTGATGCGTATTTCTTCAGATTATCGATGGCCAAATTACATTTTTTTAAACTCGTAAAGGAAAGGGATGTAAATGAGTTCACTTCTGCAACCATGCTGCGCTCCTAGAAGGCTTTAGAGGTCCGAGGAAGCCATTCAAATTGCAAAAAACACATGCTAGAATTGGGACCATTGACTTACATTTTGAGCTGCAGCAATGTGCTTGGGTTGTATGCATAGGATTGGATAGAAGATTAGAATTGGCAGTGGGAACTTTCAAGGAAATGGAGCAGTGACTGTAAATTCAAATAAGAAAATTGTTTAAATAAAATGTGGAACATCAAAGAAGTTGCTGACAACGGAGAAGGAAGGATCATCAGAGTGGTCTGAAGGTTGGATGATGGTTGTCTCTCTACTTCAGCTGAGGTGGACGACAATTGATGATTAATCACCATCTCATCAAAATTAAGATGCGGTCATAGGTTGCACCCTTGCTTTCTTCAAACAAGAAAGATTAAAACAATAATTAATTAGAACGGATGTGGTTTTTTTCCTTCCTTGTTTTAGCACCATAAAATCTTCCATCATAAAAACTATATTATTTTGCGGGAGTTTCATGACTTGCAGGGATTTCATTTTTTCGCGCCACTGACCTAGCCTGGCATTTCAGTCAATTGGTGAATGTCTAATCAACAATCAGTGGTATTAGCACTAAAAAGTTTCCGGGTTGATGGTGCGAGCACTTGGAATCTGAGAGTCTGTTTCCTACAACAGAAATCTCGAGTCTTGTAGAATTGACAGTTGACAATGCTATACCAACTGAAAGAAAAATCAACTGAAATGGAAGATGACGCAGTGCACCAAGAATGAAATAGCAGGAACTGGGTATGTCAAAGAACACGAGTATACATTAGAGAATCGAAAGGCAAACAACTTAATTGAGATCTTCACATTTACAAGTTAACTAGCTTAAGCCAATAATTTGAGATCACAAACTAAGCTAACACAGGTAAATAGTGAAATTTATTCTACAACTGAAAAATAAAAATCATTTACAAAGATCAGCTCATGTTTTCCATCCCCAAATAAGCATCCACCGAGAACAAGTAATTAAGCTCACTGGTACAAACATGCTCGAATCTCCTCAAACTCAATTGAAGAACATGAACCTCTCTTCACATAACATCATCATGCCATTGAAGCACAACATCTTCAAGCCTGTCTTTCAGTTCTCCCCAATGAAGGTCCTCAAATTCCACCCCACCACCCTCCACCACCTTAATTTCAACCACCAACAGCTTCTCCACTATTTCCAACACCTCAAACACCAATCCCACCCTCCCCTTCCCCCACCCTATTGCACCCCCACCCTTTCCTTCCTCCACACTATATCCCAATCTCCCTCCAACCTCTCTCACTCTCTCCGCTACTCTTTCCACCGTTTCGCTTGATGTAAATCTTCCACCCCTCCAATATTTAACCTCAAACAACCCTGACAAATCCAACCCTGAAGACAGAGATATTAAATCAAACGCATTTATGCCCCCAACCGCACTCTTTTCAAATTTACAAGATTTTTTATAATCAAACTCCAACACACTACTTTTAGCTGGTATTTCAAACCTGTTCAAAAACCAAGGATGATTCATTAACGCCTCTATGCTCATTCTTTTATTAGGATTCGGGTCAAGAAGTTGGTTAATAATCGATTTAACCGGCTTTTTTAAACAAGAAGGCAATTGATATTCTCCTTTATGAATTTTCCTGTACATAACTGCAAGATTACTGTCATTAAAAGGCAAGGAAGCCGATAAAAAAAAGAACAAAATGACCCCACAAGACCAAGCATCCGCTTTAGATCCGTCGTAGCCCCGCCGCGCCATAACTTCCGGTGCTGTGAAAGCCGGAGTCCCACAAGCCGTTTGAAGCAAAAAACCAACATCAACACCTCCATTCTTTAACGCCGAGAGTCCAAAATCAGATATTTTTAAATTACCTTTACCGTCAAGGAGTAAATTATGAGGCTTGATATCGCGGTGAGAGACTCCATTTTGATGGCAGAAGTGGATGGCAGACACAAGTTGTTGAAAGTAACGACGTGCGGCTGGTTCTTTAAGTTTGCCCATCTTCCGGATCTTAGAGAAAAGATCGCCTCCCGAGGCAAGTTCCATGACGAGGTAAATCTTGGTTTTCGTTGCCATAACCTCGTGGATTTTGAGAACATTTGGGTGATGTTGGAGGCGGTGCATGGCTGAGATCTCGGAGATAATGCGGGGTTCCATGGCAGCAGCGGTTTTTGTTTTGTCGATGATTTTGATCGCTACCAATTGTGTCTTGTCGGATAACGAACGGGCTGCATAAACTTTTGCAAAGCTTCCACGACCTAATAATCGACCTAATTCGTATTTGTTGAGAAGTGTGGTCGAGATCGAGGTGGTTCTTTGTAGTTGCGGCAGGATTTGTGGTGGTGGTTCCATGTCTCCTGGGTTGATTGGTGGAGGGGGCGGAGTGGAGAAAGGAGAAGGTGGGCAGCAATCAACCCAAAAAGCGGCACGGGACAGGCTTTTAATGGTGCAAAAGCTTGGTTTTATAAGTGGGCGAGTGTGTGCCAGCTGGGCAAGTTTGTCTCGTCTAGGAAACTAAACTCAACTCAGGTGTCTTCTATTTTATTTTATTTTATTTTATTTTAATTGCACCTATTTTTATTGTCTATTATTATTATTATTGTTGTTGTTATTTAAGTTTATTCTACTGCAGCAAACATGACAAAAACAATAATATGTTCTGATACTTGTCCAATAAAATTATTTTTCTTTTTGATACTTGTCCAATAAAGTTATTTTTCTTTTTGATACTTATACATATCAGTCATTTTTCTACCAAATCAATAATATGTGTTGAAAGCAGAATCATCCATGTATTAACATTATTATCTCCAAAATGTTTTCTATTTATATAAAACACTATTTTCTTGATTATATAGTCTATAAAGTAGTTGGATTCAAATTGAACTATAAGAACATTTTTTGTTTACTATAATATCAATGATGTGAAGTTTTTGTAGTGTAATGTTAGTTTCATCAAATTCAATTATCATGTATATTTTTATGTTCTTATGAAATTGTATGGGTTGGTGATTCAGCTCTTCAATGGTGACAGATGAATTCATTTAAAAAATTACAATTTGTTCTTGCATGGTTTTTAGTTGCGTGTTGTGTTGTGTTGCGGTCCAAACTTTTTAAAACGGAGAAAAATATTAAAGTTCAAAGGAATTATTTAACATTCTTATTAAATTTTGTTTGATACATCAATTTTGAAATCTTCTAATATTATGTGAGAGTTGAAATTTCAAATTAAGTCTACTCATTTTTTTTGAAAATTAAAATTAATATTTTTTTATAACAGTTAACTTTACTGCTATCAAAATTGTAACGTAAAGTAAATCTACATGAATGGCAACTCGCGAAGCCGGTAGTGTTCGAAACATACCCAAAAAAGTATGAATTATATTTAGAAGAGCTAGAGGTTTGCTAGTATAAATAATTTTTTTGGAGTCATCGAAATCGAAGTCGGACGAAACTCATTATTTAACCGATCTATATACCTTGCCGAAAACTTATGGGTCATGGATTAATCGGGTCAGCGGGTCCCAGATCACCCATTAAAAAAAAGAACAAAAAAGAGCTAGAGGTGGTGATGTGTCCGATAACCCGACTGGAGCTTGGAGAATCTGATAGAGAATATATCATTTTTATTTATTGAACCACATCGGCATCGCCCCACTTGGCTTCTCCTTCAATGAAAACTGGAAAGGGACTACGGCACTTGGAGCCATTAAAATCTTTTAATGACTACGAGACGCCACTAGTAAAGTGCCTGCGCTTATCATACTTAAAATAACATATCATCGAGGAGCTAGCTGATGATCAGCCATCGTTGAGTGCTGGTTTAACTGGCTCTCACTAGCAAACGACGACAACCATGGGATATTTTCACTGGAGAAGAGTTTGTGGCGTCTGCAACTTGCCTTCTTTCAGTCAAATTTGAATGCCGCCGTCAAATCTTCCAAGAAAGTGCAATTGCACGGTTTCTGCTCACGGTTCTTTCAAATCAATTCTTTATACTATTTTATTTAAATTCAATTTTTGATGAGTAAATTGGGCTTGTATATCTCTTACAAAATAATTCTAATTTTAAGATTTTCTCTTTTTAAATTATATAGATTAATATGTAATTTATTTTTATAATTTAAATCCAGTTATTAACCTGAAACGAGAATTATAAACGAACCATAGTTGAGGCCGTAACGGCAGGCAGTTTGACAGCTGAGCTTGGGCCCGTGGATTCGTCGCGTTTGGTGGCAGCGGGCGCTGCGAAGTTGTTGGCGTGACTACTATGTTGAGCCGGACGGTTATTAACTTGCCACGTCATCACATCCGTGCACCGTAGTTTTTTTTTTTTTAGGGGGGGTCAGGGTTGTGGACCGCAAGTCAAAAACACGAACCCATGCAGGCGATCTAGAAATTAACGAGCGGTATACCCGCGCGATGCGGCGGTTTTTTTTATCTATATAGAAAATTTATTGTTTTTATATGTATTGTATTTTATTAGTTTAATATTTATTTAGTATAATTATAATTGATAAAATTTATGTAATCAACATGAAAAGTGACGCGTATATTTTGTAATTGTAGATAACCTAAGTTAATCTGTATTTTTTTTTAGTTTAATTTTTTCCCCAGCAATATTATATTTAAAATATTAAAAATGAAAATATTGTAAATTTGTTTTTAAGAAATAAACCTAAACAAAAGACTACCAAATTTCAATATTAATTTTAAAATGATATTAATTTTTTTTATTCTAAAAAGCCTAGGTCATGTTTTCTCTTCCCTATATATATATATATATTCATATGAGATAATATCCAATAAATATTAGAACATATAATTAATGTAAGACTAAAAATATCCTAAAAACTTTAAGAAAAAAAAATATCATTGTCATCACTGTCACAACAATAAAAATTATTAGATTATATGGAGAGAAAAAAAACAATAACAAAAGAGTAAGCAAGAAAAAAATTAAATTAAATTATTATTATTATTATTATTATTATTATTATTATTATTATTATTGTGTTAAGTACAAAATTTAAATTTGAAGGCAATTTGTTTTTTGTGTTACCCGATATATTAATTGTATGATTATATTAAATGTATTTAAGAATACTCGATATTAATTTTTATTCAAAATCCTAGGTTATGTTTTCTTCTCCTTATATATATTCCTGTGAGATAATATCCAATAAATATTAGAACATATAATTAATGAAAGACTAAGAATATCCTAGAAACTTTAACAAAAAAAAATATCATTGCCATTACTGTTAAAACAATAAAAATTATTAAATTATACGGAGAAAAAAAACATTAACAAAAGAGTAAGCAAGAAAAACAATTAAATTATTATTATTATTATCATTATTAATGAAAAACTAAGAATATCCTAGAAACTTTAACAAAAAAATAAATAAATATTATTGCCATTTCTGTAAAAACAATTAAAATTATTAAATTATACGGATATTATTATTATTATTATTATTGTTATTATTGCATACACTGTTCACTAAAAAAAAAAGAGGATGAGGATGTAGACCCGCGAAGCAGCGGGTGAAATTGCAAATGAACAGTGGGTATGGGTCTTGAGCTACACGAATGAGCAGTGAACGCCAGATCCCTTTTAGGTTATTAGATAATAATAATATCTAATTACTTTGAATTAAAGGACAAAATTGAAACAAATCAAAACTTATATAATTATAATAAATAACTTTCAAAGGACAAAATTGAAACAAATCAAAACTTATATAATTATAATAAATAACTTTCAAAGGACAAAATTGAAACAAATCAAAACTTATATAATTATAATAAATAACTAATAAATATATATAAGTCGAAAAAAAATATAACCAAGAAAAAAAATATTTATGGGAAAATATGAAAAAAATAATTAGAAAAAACACAATAACAAAAAAAAAAGCAAGAAAGAAAAAAAAGGAAAAAAATAATCATAAAAAAAGCAAGAATACAATGAAAGAAAAAGAGAAAAATGTAATGTAAAACAAAATAGAAATAGAAAACCGAAAAAAAAAAACACAAAGAGCAGCACATACACGCGAGAAGTAGGGAGGAAAAATGTCCAATGAACAGTAGAAGGCTGATCCCTTTTAGATTATTAGATAATAATAATAATAATAATAATAATAATAATAATAATAAAATAGATTAAGAGATTAGTCGGTGCACATAAGTTGCAACGGATACTCCAGTTTAAAAGAAAATAAAAAACCCGATTAAAATAAAAAAAAAGTAAACACCTCTTTAAACTGTATTGAACTGTGAAAATTACTATTAAAAAAAAGCATGGTTATTAAAAAAAACAATGCAAAGGGGAAAACACCTTTTTAAACAGTAATGAGAAAAAAAATCATTGTGTGCATAAATTAACCCGGACACCTCGGTCATGAGAAAAAAATATAAGTGGAAACAAAAAAGGGAAAAAAAATGTAGAAGTGGAAATAAAAAAAGGAAAAAAAATAGATCCGGAGATTAATCATGAAACGCGTAAGCTGTCATTAATATCCTAATTAAAAAAAACAAACAAACAAAAACAACTTTTACAGAGTAATTTTCCAAAATTAGGATTTAAAAAAAAAAACAACACTTTCCAAAATAAGGATTTAAAAAAAAATGAAATTTAGAAGAAAAAAAGCATGGTTATTAAAAAAAACAATGCAAGGGGAAAACATCTTTTTAAATAGTAATGAGAAAAAAAATTATTGCGTGCATAAATTAACCCGGACACCCCGGTCATGGGAAAAAAATATAAGTGGAAACAAAAAAGGGAAAAAATGTAGAAGTGGAAATAAAAAAAAAATATAGATCCAGAGATTAATCGTGAAACGCGTAAGCTGTCATTAATATCATAGTTAAAAAAACAAACAAACTGTCATTAATATCATAGTTAAAAAAACAAATAAACGAAAACAACTTTTACAGAGTAATTTTTCAAAATAAGGATTTTAAAAAAATTAAAAAAAACAATACTTTCCAAAATAAGGATTTAATAAAAAAACGAAATTTAGAAGAAAAAAAACACTTTTCAAGGATTTAAAAAGAAAAAAAAACGAAATTTAAAAAAAAAACGAAATTTAAAAAAAGTTTTACAGAGTAATTTTTCAAAATAAGGATTTTAAAAAAATTAAAAAAAAAACAATACTTTCTAAAATAAGGATTTAATAAAAAAACGAAATTTAGAAGAAAAAAAACACTTTTCAAGGATTTAAAAAGAAAAAAAACGAAATTTAAAAACAAAAAAGGGAAAAAAATGTAGAAGTGGAAATAAAAAAAAGAAAAATATAGATCCAGAGATTAATCGTGAAACGCGTAAGCTGTCATTAATATCATAGTTAAAAAAACAAACAAACTGTCATTAATATCATAGTTAAAAAAACAAATAAACGAAAACAACTTTTACAGAGTAATTTTTCAAAATAAGGATTTTAAAAAAATTAAAAAAAACAATACTTTCCAAAATAAGGATTTAATAAAAAAACGAAATTTAGAAGAAAAAAAACACTTTTCAAGGATTTAAAAAGAAAAAAAACGAAATTTAAAAAAAGTTTTACAGAGTAATTTTTCAAAATAAGGATTTTAAAAAAATTAAAAAAAAACAATACTTTCTAAAATAAGGATTTAATAAAAAAACGAAATTGAGAAGAAGAAAAAATACTTTTAAGGATTTAAAAAGAAAAAAAAAACAAAATTAAAAAAAAAAACGA
The DNA here is from genome assembly GCA_032356905.1 of Salix exigua. Taxonomy (NCBI): domain Eukaryota; kingdom Viridiplantae; phylum Streptophyta; class Magnoliopsida; order Malpighiales; family Salicaceae; genus Salix; species Salix exigua. The sequence goes on along the minus strand of CM063597.1, from coordinate 6,390,351 downwards.
AATTAAAAAAAAAAGGAGAGGCAGATGTACTCCCGCGGAGTACAAATGCAAAACAACCACTCCACAGTAATCTACTGCATTTGACCGATGCCTTTTAGATAGATAGATAATAATAAGGCAGGTCATATATTAATTAACCTAAACAAACCAAGCACGCATGCTCTTCACAAAATGAAAATAATTCACAATGATTCAGGTTCGGGTAACAGGTGCATAAAAATTAGAAATTTAGCTTATTTTACACTTCGAAGGGGTTGCATGAGCCTTTTTTGTAACCTACCTGAAGGACTATTTACAGGGCATATGTCCTCTTCGGCCTATTTTATTTAGTGATTTGTTTTCTTAGGGACAATATTTGTAACACCCTCAAATTATAATATCATGAAATCTCCCAACATTTCTTTACTAATGTCAAGTATTGAGTAATATGTTTAAGATTGTGGGATTTTTTTTTTTGCTTGCACTACCGAGCTTCCATTTATCTTAAAATTTTTACCAGATTTTATTCAATATATTTTAAGGTTCCTTAGAAAATTTCAACTCAATCCGATGGTCGGATCGAAAATTACATCCAATAACATAAAACTAGTCGAATTGTAATTTTTCATCAAATTTATCAAATGGAATTACCAGATTGATTGACTAACAAAAGAGGTTAGTCGAATGCTGAGTAATTCAAATGGAATTACCAGATTGATTGGCTAACAAAAGAGGTTAGCCGGATGCTGGGCAATTCAATTGGAATTACCGGATTGATTGGCTAACAAAAGAGGTTAGTCGGATGATGGGTAATTTGAATGGAAGTACTAGATCTATTGGTGACTGAGGAAAGAAACCAAATTTCTGAGTAATTATATGAAAATGTTAGATTTATTTGGTAATTAAGATGAGTTAGCTAGATTTGTAAATTTTGAAAAATTATATAAAGTAAGGGATTAAGTTAGATTGAGGTAGGAGTATTAAATTTCAAAGGTTAAGAGTAATTAATTAATATTAGAATAATATAGTGAGTAAGTTACTTAATATTGTTATTGTTGAAACAGATACACCGCGAGGTGATGCAGATCGTTAGATGTAGGAATACTCTTGTTTATGAATTACTATTTTGGAATGTAATATTCATGTCTTTACTTTGAGTTTAAATCCTTGTGTGTTGTAAAAATTAAGTAGAAAGTGTAATATGTAGTGGATGTATTATATGTATGTATAGTTGTTAGTATAACCAAATCATTTTCAAAATGATAAGATAAGATTTATTATAAATATAATATGACTCTTAATCTTAATGTTGTATTTATATAATTTAAAGGCTTATATGTAGTTAGTTAGCATTTATTACATTTAATGATGAATTTGTTTATCTTTTGAGTTGTTTTGGTAGTACATTTATGTTGATTTACTAATTGATATTATGAGACTTGCATATATTGATAAGTATAAATATTGAGTTATTGTTTGATGAATGAAATATGATCCAGGATGATTGGATCAAGATGGAAGTCGTAATGACATATAATAGAAGTGTTGTCGAGAACTTGATACCAACAAAAAAATAGAGGAAACTTTGCTGAAATTTTCAAAAAAAAATCCCATAATTTTAGACATATTATCCAATACTTGATATTGGTAAAGAAATGTTGAGAGATTTCATGATATTATAATTTGAGGGTGTTACAATATTTATGGTATTAAGGATGATAATGGATACTCATAAATCAAGTTTTACAATATTCATAAACAAAATCTTTATTTGAACCCAATCAAGTATAAACTAATCCTAGCTAGATCGAGTTTGGGATATCCATCATGCATACATATGATGGATCATGGTACAAATTTTAATCCACCCCTAACACCAAACCTCAATTGTTTTAATTTCAATTCATTCTGTACCTTTAAATTCTATTTTCTCTCAATTCACATGCTACTCAAATTAGACTTTTCATCCCTAATTCAAATTACATATAATCATGTCCACACTAAATCCTAACTCTAAGACTTGATTATGAGCATGAGAGGAATAAAGGGGATTTATTTACTTACTACACTTAAACAACTAGCTTATAATAGAACCTAGCTAGCAATCTTGAACAAAAATTACTTATATAATATATCATGATGGATTTGCTTAAAAAATAAGCTAAAAGTAAGAGGCAACAAAAGAGGGGAAAATTTAGAGGATAAATGTGAGGCTACAAAGGAGAGAGTGAAAAAATACACTTTATAATTTTCTCAAATTTTAAAGTTATTCATGTATAGGTTGGACAATACATTATATTATACTATATACTAAAAGAGATCAGACATTCACTGTTCATTGTGATTGTTTTCACTATGGATTGTAATAGTAGTTTTGGGTTAGTTTGGTTCAAGTGTCTAGATCCCAGTTTTTGTGATTTTTATATTTATTTGCACACTAAAATAATCATTCTACCCTTATATAACACAAAAACCAAGACTTACTGGAGGGGGTATCACGACAAATTCACAATTCATTACAGAGTAAAATAACCCTTTTACCCTCAAATAAGATAAAAATAAGGTTTGCCTATGGGGGTATTTTGGACATTTCACATTTGTTTTGAAAATATCTAAATACTAATTTGCCCCCAAATAAGACAAAATTGAAGAGTTGGTTATAGGGGTGTCCTCATAATTTACTTATTGTTATTATTATTATTATTATTATTTTCCTGCAGATACAATGGGCGCGTCTTTCACACGTGCCAATGGTTTCTTTGTGATGCTCGCGCATGTGGAGGTTTACGGTGTTGTAAAATGTCCATCCAGCGTTTCAGTTGATGCGCCACCATGTCCTTTTTCTAATAATAGGGCGCGTGACATCACACGATGGTCGAAGACATGATTGTGATTGGTTGAACTTTCCCCTCTTTCTCTCTCTCTAGCATGCTTAAATTACATGGCATACCCCTTTTTTTATATATATTTGTTGCATTTCAGTCTCTGATCTTTTTATTGTATTGTATGATCCTTATTTATGTTATGTAAGTTTTGATTTATTTCAATTGTATCATTTGATTGAAATTGATTATATATTATGTTTTCATTTCAATCCTTATTCTTTTAATTTTGGGTTTGGTTTTCAATACCTTAATATTTTCGGTATAGAAGGTTTTATTTTTTCAATTTTGTTCTTTGATTGAAATTGATAATATATTTGATTTTCATTTCAGCCTTTATACTTTTAGTTTTTTATTTTAATTCATTTAATTTTTTTATATTTCTGAAATAGTCTCTATTTTTATTCATGTTTATATATATGTGCTCTTAGCTTTGGTTTTTATTTTTTCTTATTTTCTATTTTGTTGAGGTAGTATTATTTTGAAAAAATTTGTTCTTAAATTTTAATTGTGTTTATGATCATTTGAAAAATGATATTTCTTATATTTTTTTTTCCTTTCATTCTTTCTTTTAGTGTTTTTCGTATTTTTTTATTTTAAAGTTAAATGATTTTTTTTAGCTAATAATTTTATTTTTATTTTATCATTTTTTTGTATTCTGTTAATTTTTTAGGCTTTTTATTCTTTGATTTATTTTTTTCTTTATTAACACAATAATAATAATAATAGATTTTTTTTCTTGATTCCTCTTCTGTTAATATTTTTGAGTTTTTTCCCTTGGAATAGTTTAATAATTTTTATTATTTTAATAGTAATAATTATGATATTTTTAGATGTAAAGGCTTCAATGTTGTTGTTTTTTGATAACCGGGGTATCCGAGCGAGTGTACACGCACCACAACTAATCCCCGGACTCACTGAACTTCCTGCAAACCCAGTGAGCATGTAAAACACCGCGGGGATGACAGACGTGCATGGTGGGACTTGAACTTTGGTGCAGAGTAAGGAAATAAGTCCCTTCAACCATTAAGTCAAGACCCCACTTGCTTCTTCTTCTTCTTGTTGTTGTTTTAATAGGGTATATTAATATGTTTTATTATATCAAACCTTGAATGTATAAATTTTATATTTTATTTTTAAACTAACAAAATATATTAATTGATTCAAGCCCAAGAGTTATAAAAATTATCAACTCAGCCAACAAGAACAACGTAATTATCAACTCAGCCAATAACAACAACATAATACGAGGAATCAAAATAGAATAACCTATTTGAATATTTTTTTGCCCCTTACTTAAGGGATTACTTGAACCCGCTCCAAACGTAAAATAATTTGTATCCATTGTGGTTGGTTTGGATTGATATCCATTAGTTTCAAATAAAATTATCACTAGTTTTTTTTTTTTTTGAAGGGCTCTATCCAGCTTCATTTCTATTATTGATTTAGTTACTGTGGAAGGCAACCTGCTATAGATGAAGGGGCATCTAGCTTGAAGGTCACTGAACAAACTCTGCCGACAGTATTAATCTCAAATTAGGGCAGAAAAAAAGAATTACAAAACAATGGGCAATCTGTATTAATAGAACAAGGGATCATGGGGGTGAAGTCTGCTGGAGTGGACATTTTTAAAAGAACCCCAAACCAGCAACCAATCGTTGTAGCCAATTAAAGTCAAGCAAACAAGGTGTTGTTAATCGTATGCGATGCCCTACTAAAATCAGAAAAGAAGACATGGATTGTGAATTAGACTACCTCTAAGGCCCCGTTTGTTTGCTGGAAAATGGTTTCTTTTTGGAAAATGAATTCCGGAGAAAGTAAATTCTGATATTTGGTAGTGTTATGGAAAATGAATTGGAAAACACTTTCTAGTGTTTTTTTGTGTTATGGAAAATGAACTGGAAAATAATTTATTAATAAATTATTATTTTTTCAAGTTTATTAAAATAATGAGGAACAAATCTTACAAATTAAAAAGTTGAATGAGAATGAAATTGAATTTTTTTTTTCATAAATTATCTCAAATAAAATAAATAATAATCAAAATAATAGAGATCAAATCTAAAAAATTAAAAAAAAATGAAAGGTGAATAAATTAAAATAATAATAATTAACATTTCATAAATTATTTCAAATAAAATAAAAAAAATGAGGACCAAATTTGATAGATAAAAAATTTTCAATAAAAAAATGATAAGAAAAAAGCAAATAGCAATTATAAAAATAAGGACCAAAATTAATATAAAAATTAAATTTTATAGGATGAAATTGAAAAATAAATATTCAAAACAAATTATATATAGCAATCAAAAGTTTGAGGATCAAATTTGATATAATTAGCAAATAATGACATTTCTAAATTTTTTACAACTTCCGGAAAGTGTTTTCCGCTCAAATTTTCCGGAAAACACTTTCCTGAAAACAAGGCAAATTTTTCTTTGACTGTAAAGTGTTTTCCGTTGACTGGAAAATGTTTTCTGTTGACCAACTTTTCAAAAGACAAATAAATACAAGAAAGTTTAGAAAATAATTTTCCAAAAAGTGAATTCCGGAAAACAAACAGAAGCCTAATATTATCGTCAAGTTGAAGAGGAAGAAGAAAGAGATCCTTTGCTGGTTATCGGAAGAGACATCAAAGACAGTCACGTAATCGAAACTTAGGGATGGGCCAAGTCCAGCCCATATGCAAATGAATATTTCATGCAAAGAGCCGCCCACTTGCAATTACACGTCTCTCTTCTCCAATCCTTCCACGTGTCTATTCTTGCTCCTCTATCATATATATCCCTAGAACCCTTCTCTCGATCCCTATCTGATCGATCATCATTGAAAGCAAGCTTTTCGTACTTGGAAAGAGAAGAAAAATGTCTTCATTGGGGACATCGAAGGGGATTTTGGAGATTGCTAAATTCGGCGTTTATGTGACCGTTCCCATTGTTCTTATGTACGCTTTCGCTAACAATACAAAGAATCTCCAGAAATTCATGGGAAATGTATGTATCTCTCTCTCTATCTCGCCCCTCTCTATAGGTATATGTCGTGTTTGTTTTTATTTTCCTGGTTAAACTGATTACCAAACTGATATCCGCATGTTATGCTCTTGCTAGAAAGATGCTGAGATTCTTGTTCTGTTTTTTAATGGAATTAGTTGCTCTTCATTTAATCATTGCTTTCGTTGTTTGCTCGTGAATTTTAGTGGAAACCACACAAACTTGCCCATGAATTATGTTGTCTGCCCTTGTCATTTTCGATTCACCCTTGAGTTAATACTGCAATTAGGGTTTGGATGGGGTTTTCATTCACGGTCATTTAGCTTAATCAACATTACTATGTTTTTCAGAGTGCTAACGTTGTTAGATTACGCATTCTCTCTAAAGCGACTTCAACTAGTTGCTGGCATTTGTAATTCTCTTGATAGATGCAATACAACCAAACTTTATCGATCTCAAAAAAGAATCCAGCCTAAATGTAAAGTTGCTGAATAAAGAAATTTGTTTTAATTTTTGTGCACACTGCGCCTTCTGCCACCTGACTTGTGATGGAAATTTGTTCTTGCCTGCTCTAATAAGAATCTTACTAATGTTAAGCATATCAAGAAATTGAATGAGCTGCTGTTCAACAGGTCGTAAGTAATTCAAGTTGTGTTTGCTGTGCTGGGTTAGGACTTGGTATAGATGGAGGTTTTTGAAGATAAATGGTTTGTAATTAAATTGTTAATGCATTGGATTACATTTGAGGGCAAAGGAATAACTTTAGTGGTTGGAATTTAAAACTTCTGTTGCAGGTTTCCTCGGAAGCAACTTGAGATGGGTATGTTTGAGTGGTTAAATTGTTGGAAATGAGTTTGAAGAATAGGTGGTAATCAAGTTTTATGTTCATATAGTTAATAAGAGGTATTATTTTTTACAAGACTTTGGATGCTTCACACTTATACCCAAGGCACTGTCTGAGCAGAATCCTGAAACAGAAGTGCATAAAGAGGGAGGAAAAAAGAGAGGAGAGATATGATCCTAGAGACAACTTTGTGGAAGATGCTCAATTAAAGTATCAAATGCCCTGTTTTCTAGGAAATCGCAAAGATTGTGATTGCCTCTTTGCATACTAATTAACATATAAACCTTAAATTAGAACTGAACTTAACCCATAACTAGTAAAGATTTGGTCCCGAAAACAAAGTAACCAATGCCTAAACTGTAAAGAATGACATTAGGTGAAAATGGACAGGTACGATCCCTTGTCTTCACCATAGCTTTGACATCAGTTTATTGTAGTTTGCAAGAGTTGTGATTCTGGGCAGTGACAAATTTACAGCAACTTGATTGAGCCGTACAATGTGATAATATTCTCTTGATTCAGAGCTCCTAGAATTTTGCAAGTTTTTCTGAAACTATTAATATTCTTGTTACCCAGTCCTTTAATGCACAGCCATCTGTCCTTAAGTGCCTGTCTAAGGTGGGGGCCTCTGTTTTCTGAAACGCACCTTTGATCAACTCTTTTAATCATCATATCTTGTTTTTCTTTTGCATGAAGCATTCATACATAACGTTCCCATCAAAGATAGTAAGACCTCCATCACCAGAGGAGATGAGGGAAAGGGCTCGAGAATTGGGTCGCAGGAAGGATACTCATTGATGCTGACTGTAAGTCACCATTGTAGCCTCACAGTTGTTGTTTTCGTTGGTTTCCTACCAGCAACTGGTCTGTAATATGCAGTTGTATGCTTTGTGGATTTTGTTTCAGTAATTAAATAAAATTATGTGTTTGGAAATGTATTAGTTGAATGCTGTGGATGATTGTTACAAAGACCCACGTAAAACTGACTTGATGAAGGATGAATTTCCATACAGCAGTGTGCTCTGTCTTTATTTTCTTTGACTTGACTAGTAAACTTCAGGGCTGTGTTAGAATGTCATTTTCAGCCTGGTTTTTGGCTGGAACTTTCAGCGCTCAATCATGAGCTGGTTAATCGGTTTATATCATAATCAGAACATTTTCACTGTTTCAATACCGAGACAGGATGGTATTAGAATAGATTGAATTACAGTAATTAACAGAAGAAGATTGGTGTATAGAAATAGTTCGAATATCCTTTTTGAGTCATGGCGCGAGTCCACTGTCAGGTTTCCAGTAATTCAAGAAGATAAAAAATGAATTTTCGAGGAATCCAAATCCTCCAATAGTTAATTTAGAAATTGTTCATTACTCTTTTTTATTAATTCCTAACTTAAATACACTAAAAAGTTAACTGAACTTGCGAATTACAAGTGCCCCAACTCAGATTATCTCAGATTTTCAGGGATACCCAGCTAACAAATTTGATCCAGTCCCAACACTACTTTATTGACCATTATTCAGCCCATAACTTAATTAAAATAATCTAACTGACTTAATCCATTAGACTCAATCAACTGAACTTAACTGAATAACTTGGACAACTTGGACGAACCTAAGCTAACAGGACTAATCAAACTAGACTGACCCACTGACTTGCATTCCAGAACATTGCTAACATTGCTTTATTAATAATATAGCTATTGAAATGACAACGAATAGACGAACTTGGCATGGTCTGCTGGCATGACACCTCATTGCTGGCCACGTGACATTTCACAAGGGCACGTAACATCCACTCTACTGATAAGGGAAAAGAAGGGGCCAATGCTTACCTGTCGTTATATCGATTCCAAGGAAAAGTATGTTCCGAGTGTCTGATCATCACCTCACCTCGGAAATGAAAATAAACGAGCACCGAGAAAATGAACTGAAGTAGACTTGGAGTAGACACCAAGGGAAAGTGCAATTGCAATAGTTATTTTGGAGACTTAAATCATAAAAATGGTTCTTTGAGTAGTGTGTAAATAATTTTTGAGTTAATGTGCTCTCTAATGGTAAGAGTCATTGTGGAGAATTATTTTTTTAATTAAAATTTAATTATTTATATATAGTTTAATTATACAATTAATAGGAGTAGGTTATATAATTAAATAGTTGCTTTTGATAAACCTGCCAACAATAAAATTATTATTTTTTATTTTTTTAAATAAAAAAATGAATTTAATTATAATTAAAAGATCCATAATATTTGGAATATGAAAATGTTGAAACAACCCTCCAAAATTTTTCAACTTCTTTATTTATTTCTTGTCATCTATTTGAGATGCTTATTTGGGAATTGATTATTCAAGTTTCCTCCATTCTTGACAAAGCACACATGTACTCAAGCAAAAAATTATCTTGTTTGTTGATCAACTCCTGTGATTGGATCTTTGCTAGTATTTAACCACGCAGATACAAGTAAACAATCTTCTTCTAGCGAGAAGTTTTTACTTCTTTGTGATTTTGTAGTAGTATGAACATTAGGATCACTTTGTTGAAAAACAATCTGTTTAGACTCATTTATAAGAAAATTAGTGAATGAATTTGGCAAATTTGAGTCCATCTATGTAAAAAATTCATTGAGTTATTGCTCCTGTGACATGCTATCTAAATCAAATTCTATTATAGTATTAAAAAACTTATAAAACATCTATTTACGAATAAATGCACAACATTTCTAAACACAATTTATACAGTTAAAAAATCTAACAGTAAATTTAAAACATGTAATTAAGCTAATTGATTAAAAAAATTGTAATTTATCAATTTTGCATAATTATTTTTTTACTAAATATTATTATTAATTACCTCTTCTTGTTCTAAATATTATTATTAATTACCTCCACAACAGTTCTAAACACAAAATTTACACATTTTATTAAATCTAACAGTAAATTTAAAACATATAATTAAGCTAATTAATCAAAAAAATTGTAATTCATCTATTTTGCATAATTATTCTTTTTATTAAATATTATTATTAATTACCCATTTCCCCCCTACATATTATTAATATGCCCCCCACGCTGAAACCCTACACTTTCATTTGTGCCGCACCTACCCTTTCATCTCAATATTTGCTCGCCTCACAGCTCTTGACTACCTCACTCTCACATGGTGATTTTGCCTTCGTCACTCTCGACTCCCCCCCCCCCCCCCTCCTTCCACTTTACTCTTTCCCCCCTCTCCCCCGGTTTCCTCTCACTTTGCTCTCCCCCTCTCCCTCTCCCCCCCCCCCCCCCCCCTCACTCTGCTACCTGCTCCCCCCCTCTCCCTCGGGCTTGATATCATTTTTGATCTTTGGCACAAATCCATTGTTGAAGAAGAAATCTATTACATGGGTTCTTGGTTTTGATAAACAAACCTAACAAAAAAATAGATTAAGTTTAGAAAACAAACCGAAGATGCAGTGGGCAGAATGTTTGACAGGAATCGAAGATGCAGTGGGCAGAATGTTTGACAGGAATCGAAGATGTAGTCTACTCGTTGGATTTTGATAAAGGTATTTTCTGTGATTCTTCTTGTTCGGATTAGATGAAAAATATATTGTGTTTTTTCAATTGTTGAATTCATTGTGTTGATGTGTGTTTTAATTTGGATATTGGCAATGGTAACATTACAACAATCATATTTTTTTTTGTCTCTACAGGATAGATATGTAGGAATGCCTTCGAAAAATACAAAAGTCATTTTAGCTCTTTATTTAGCTCTTCCCATTGAAGATACAAATTTAATAAAAATAACCAAAATTTTAAAATTTTAGCTTTACCTGCCCAATGGATTTCCTCGTTGGACTTGCCCTAACAGCGAGGACCCCAGACCGATAGAAAATGGCAGCGCTTCCCTACCTGCCAAGTGTCTGACCCATCTCCTGCCAATGTATCCATGCAAGTGACGAGTGAAATAATGGTGCAAGTGGCCAACCTGAGACCAATCAATGCTGGGAGAACGATACCGCCTTGGCTGATATTAAAAATAAATTCTGAAAAATAAAAAAAAAACATTTTAATATATTTGGAAGTATAAAAGGTAATGGTGTCCTGCTAGTGGAGCCCTTTCGAGCCGTGCCCTGTCAAAGAGTTATCGATAAAGGTATTTCGGGCCTCGTCTCAGAAACGTTGCTCCAAGCCAGAGCGTTGTCGTAGGTTCATATACAGCCCAAGTCCATTCCAATTGCTTGCCTGCTCTAGAACTCTTGAATAAATAACAACCCTTCGGTTAACTGATTTAAGACAAAATCAAACATGACTTGACGACCACTTCGGTGCCTGTTTGGGAGTTCAGGAATGCATCAAAAAAGACACGTGTTTCCTCAGCATAATCTGCTAGAGCAAACACGAAAAAGAAAAGTTTCTAAACACTTCTTGATTGACATGGCCTTCTTTTCCCCCACGACGCGTGTATGAAAGAAGAGGACTCCGTCCTGATCCCGCGTCAAGAAAAGAGAGGCCGAATTTTCTAGGATATTTTCCCGGTAAAATCTTGACTTAAAAACATAGACTTGAAGTCAAGGGAATATATATTCACACACACATATATATATAAAGCTGTAATGGGGGAGACTTGTGCACAGAGAGCTCTTTGCCACTCAAAGTTCTCAGAGAATCAAGCCGAATACGCAAGAGGCACCTTTCTTTTCTGCTTTCAGTTTCTTTTGTTTTATCTGGCTTGGGGATTATATTGAAGCTTGGTTGCTTAGAAAGCGGAAGCCAGGGCTTTAGTAGTTCTGGTTTTCATTTTTAATCCTTTGCTTGTTGGTTTTAGATGAGCGACAGTGTAATCTTCCCGTCTCCTTTTAGTGTTTATATTACTCCATCCATTTTTTTGATATTTTCCTGTCTGCTATTATAGAACCATTCTGTATGTACTCCACATATATGTTGTTTTTGCCTCTTGGGTTATCATGCCTGTTTTTTTTATTTTCTTTCTAAAGTGGGTTCCTGTCAGTTCAGTTTAAATGGCTGGAGTGTGGTTTTTGGAAGTTGGAGTCGGGCTTTCTGCTTCTGGGTATGTTATTGAATCCGGCTTGAACTCTTAGGCGGTTTGATTTGTATCATTTAACTTGCCATATAAGCATACTTGACCTTGGTTGGTATGCCTCTAATCTATTTCTGTTTCTGGCCAATGAAATTATGGTAGTTGCTGGTTCATATGTGATATGCCCACTGCTAGATGAAAGAAAGAAGAAAAATTGTTGTTTGTTTCTGTACATATGTGCTCTTTAAAGTCAAGATAGATTGTGTTCTTGATTTTGGTGGAATTGTTTCTTCTTTTTGAAATGAAACCTTAAATATCACAGCTTTGGCTATTTGGATGTTATTTAGTCTCATATATTGTTTCCAATTTTATTTCTATTACAGGGTAATGCTTGTGGGCTGTGTATGTGGATGCAAGAATTTAGTAGATTACGCATTGAATAATATGTGATTGATGTCAATTTTGTCTTGGCTGTAGTTTCATTACAAGAGTATATAATGGCATTAGAACTGGTACCCATAGGAACCATTTTGGCTGTGTTAACGACCCAGGTACTTAAAACAGCCCAGGCTGCAAAGGATGTTCTAATTGAGAAGGAGAGTTTCAAGGTTCTGGCAAAGCACCTCTTTGAGATCGAATCAGTGTTAAAGGAACCGCAGCTTCTGAAATTAGATGACTCTAGAGCTGCCAGGCAAGCACTTGAAACCCTTGAAGCAGATGTCAAGAAAGCAAATAATTTGGTTGAGAAGTATAAAAACCGGGCCAGTTTCTACTTGCTGGTAAAGTGTCGTCATATTGTAAATGAGGTGCAAGAAGTGACTAGGGATATCGGCAAGTCTTTGGCTGGTTTATCACTTGCAAATACTGAAGTCCTTGCAGGGATATCTGACCAGATGAATAGACTACAGGATGAAATGCTAAGGGCTGAATTTGAAGCTTCGCATTCTCAGCTTCAGATTGTTGACAAGTTAAACCAGGGTCTGCGGGACCAGAAACTCGACCAGGGTTTCGCGAATGACATGCTGGAAGAAATAGCCAGGGCTGTTGGTGTACCTGTAGAACCTTCAGAGATAAGCAAAGAGCTAGCAAGCTTTAGAAGGGAAAAGGAAGAGGCTGCCAATAGGAAAGAACGAGCTGAAGTTTTCTTCTTAGAGCAGGTTATCGAATTGCTTTCTCATGCTGATGCTGCTAGAGATTATGAAGAAATCAAGAAGCAGTATTTTACGAGGCTTCAGGTTGTTGAGCAATTTAATGATAGAGAAGAATATATTACTCCACTTAATTCTTTCCTTTGTCGTATAAATGGCACTGTGATGACTGATCCTGTTAGCCTTTGTACTGGCACTACCTGTGAGAGAGCTGCCATTAAAGCTTGGTTTGACAGTGGAGAGAGAACCGACCCAGAAACTGGTGAGATTCTTGAAGATACAACTTTGAGGTCAAACCTTCGGCTCAGACAAACAATAGAGGAATGGAGAGAACTAAATTATTGCCTCAGAATCAGAGCTTCAAAGGCAAAGTTAGCAAGTGCTGACTCATGTGTAGAAGAGGCCCTAAACCAAATGCAGGATCTAATGAGAGAAAATTCCATAAACAAGGATTGGATCTCCATAGGAGGTCTAACAGATATCGTAATATCTATTCTTGGGACCAGTCATAACAAAGATGAGAAGAGGAAGATCTTAGTAACCTTAAAGGAGCTTGTCAAAGGGCATGTAAAAAATAAGGTAAGCAAATCTTTAGGGGTGATTTTAAATCTGCCAGCAATTTTATCTCCCATACATCCTCCTAACTTAATTGAACTTCATATCAACTTTCATGTTTCTTGCACTCATATAGCGTCTATGGTGATTCTGATGCTGAAATATAAAACCCAAGCAATATAGCGATGATGATATGAATAGAGCAGTTTGTGTGTTTGTTTTGAATATAGAGATTATATTGCTCGTGATGGTTCTTTTATGACTGCATTTTCTTTTTTCTTTTTTTCTATTAGCTTTCAACCGTTAATAATGTGAAGTTTGTAGGCATTTGTTTATGGTGTGTGTGTATTCTCTATTTGAAAAAACTTGTGACATATCTTGCTGGTTGAATGATAAATTATTATGCTAGACTGCTTTATCATGTCTCGACCTCACAAGTTAATACATATGTGAGATACATGACACCTGGAAGGGCAGATTTGAGCTCTGTTTTGCTTTGTGAGTCCACCATTAGCTCATAGCAAGTGAAGAATAGTAACTGAATCAAATGGTACAGGAAAAAATGGTCAACTATGGAGGGTGGGATTATGTTATTCCATGCTTAGGTCGTGACCCAAGCATCTCGAAGGCTGCAGTGGAATTGCTATATGAGTTGCTGCAAGAGAGTTCTGGTTGGAATGTGTCTGTCTGCAGGAAACTCTCTCAGGGTAGTACAATTCTACTCCTTGTCACCCTTTTAAAAGGTCAAGTCAGGGAGTCAGCTGTATATGCAGAAAAAATCTTGAACAAACTTGTTGAAATTGATGAGGAGAACATTTCTTGGGCTGCAAAATCAGGCTGGTATAAACCACTTATTGATCGCATTGTACAAGGTTAGGAAAATATTGAATCCCTTCTGAAATTTCATTTAATGTCATTAGCTGCTTGAAGAAAGCAAGAAATAGCTCTTTAGCTAATCTGGAGATTCTTAAATTTTTGCATGGTACAATCTTTATCAAAAAAAAGAAACAAACTAATTGAATATACAAGTAATCAACACAATGTACAATGGATCATCACAAAACTACCAAACATGCTCCAACTAGGTAAAAGACTACAGAAAATGCCAGAGACACAGGCATTTCTTATTCTAGTGCTATATATAGTTTAGATTTTGGCTAGAAAATCTGAAGGCTTGATTCATTGGTCAGGAGATGTACTAGTATGCCCTTAATTTATTTTTAGTTCTGTGTTTTTGTGCATCTAAATGAATAACTCATTGTTTCATTCCTTGATATGAATGTGTCCTTGTGGGCACAACTGTATCTGTCAAGCATGGTCGACTATTATTCTTACCAACGGGTTAAAATTTGCAGGGACCGATTCTTCAAGGATTTCAATGGTTCGAGCCTTAGTTAACATGGAATTGTTTGATTCACACTTAAAGCTTCTCGGTGAGGAAGGGATTCTATTTAGCTTGCTTCAAATGCTATCATCTGGCAATTTTGAATCAAAAGAGTTATCTCTGTCTGCCCTGGTTAAACTCTCTGATTGCGCTGCCAATAGAGAGCTTATCGCTGCTGCTGGTGGGCTTCCACTTGTCATCAAACTAATGTTTTCTGCTCAAATGCGCTCAATGATTATCGTGAAGTGTTCTGAAATTTTGGAGAAATTCTCGTGTAATGATGATGGAATTAAATTCTTTATTGATGAAAATGGGGGGCAACTTGAATTAGAACCTATTGTCAGCAATTTGTTAGCTTTGCAACAGAATGCCCACCCATCCCAGAATGTTAGGAGGCCTGCTTTGCGTGCACTTCTTGGAATTTGCAAGCTTGATGCAGGGTTGGTTAAGACTGCAGTTCTCACTGCTAAAGGTGTTTCTCTTGCTCTTCCTCTTCTTGATGATACCGACTCAGAAATTCGTGAAATTGCCATAAATCTCCTCTTTCTATTCTCTCATCATGAACCACAAGGAGTGGTGGAATACCTTCTTAAGCCAAAAAGGCTTGAGGCTTTAGTGGGGTTCCTTGAGAATGATGACAAGAGTGATGTACAAGTGGCAGCTGCTGGTTTACTAGCCAATCTACCAAAATCAGAAGTCGCCGTAACCATGAAGCTAATTGATCTAGATGGACTCAATGCCCTCATAAAAATTATAAGAACAGGGACCATGGAAGCAAAAGAAAATGCTCTTAGTGCACTCTTCAGGTTCACAGATCCTGCAAATCCCAAGTCACAGCGGATTGTAGTTGAACAAGGAGCTTACCCCTTGTTTGTAAACTTACTGACAACTGGCTCAGTGATGGCAAAAGCAAGAGCAGCAGCGCTCATTGGTGATCTTTCTAGAAGCAGTCAGGAACTTGTTGTTGTGTCCAAAGCAAGAGGATGCTGGTGTTTTCGGCCAACACGTCCTCATTTATGCCCAGCACATGGGGGTATCTGCGGTGTGAAAACTACATTCTGTCTCATTGAGGCAACTGCTCTACCCGACCTGGTAAAACTCTTACAAGGAGAGGTTCATGTGATTGCTCACGAAGCAATTCAGACGCTTTCCACGCTGGTTCAGGAAGGCTCTCCTAGCAGAGGAGCAAATGTCCTGCATGAGGCTGATGCCATAAAACCAGTACTCAACATTTTCGCGTGGGGAACAGATTCTCTTAAGGAAGAGGCCTTGGGACTTTTGGATAAGGTGTTTTTGTCGAGGGAAATGGTGGAACACTATGGACCTTCAGCCAGGTTAATTCTTGTCGGCAGAAACGGTCATGAGGATAGCCGTATTGGGAGGAAGGTCGCAAAAGTCTTGTCGCTCCTTGAACGCTATTCGAGATCATCAACATCTCTTCTCCCGGGCATATTTGGGTGAAACTATCTGTGATCAGGTCAGTATGGAGTTTTTTAGCTGTTCAGTTTGACTTTCATAATCCATGAGGATGAATCCCTAAACATGCAGTTCGATTGTCTTACATAAGAAGTGCATGCATGCCGCCATCGTAATTTTTTTTTCTATAACTTTTTACTTTATATGTTTGTTTATTTTTTTCGGGTGCAGTGCTTATTTCAGGCCCTAATATCTCATAGAAAATTTGTAATAATTTAAACAATCGAGTAAAAACAAATGTAATAAACATTAGATTAATGAAATAATTTAAAAATATCACTCATGCATTGGTGTGGTTACGTGGACTTGGTCGTCCATGTGGACCACATCAATCGCGTTATGATCTATAAGGACATGCGATAGCTACCGATGTTGAGTTTTTTTTTTTTATTTATTTATTTGGTTTTTTAGTATAATTAAATAAAATAAAATGAAGTAACATAGTGAAAAATTCATGAGATTAACTGCACGGGAGTTGTAGATGCCATCTGCGATTTCATTCGAAGTTTACACTCGAAGATTTTTCTTCTTCTTTATTCTCTCTTCTTTTCCTTCCCCCCTATAACCACCTGCCTTTTCCTTTCGCCATCTTCAGCAACCTTTTTGTCTCTCTCCCTACCGCCCAAAACACCCACAACAAGACTACTACATCACTCACCTCTCTCTCTCTCTCTCTCTCTCTCTGTAGCATTAGATCGTTGATCAACTCTCTCTTCACCATGGCTCATCAATTTCCAAGCCAACATAACCTTTATCGGTCACCATCTCAGCCACCCACATTCTATATTTAAAGATACATTGAACACTTTCTCTTTATCAATTTGATGTAATTTATGTTAATGTGTTAATTTGATTTTATAGAATGTTAGGGTTTTGTATTAGAGATTAGATTAATTAGTTATGATGTGAGATGAAAATGGTTACAATCAAAGAATATCACGAGAGAATTCAAGGCTAATCACAAAGAAATATTGGAAGTAATGCTTGTATTATTTAGTTGCTCCCATGGTTGTTAAATAGCCTTACAGTGAAGAAGAAAAAGAAAATAACAACCCACGATTAACATGTCCTAGTATCGTGGTGTATGACTAAGTTTGAAATAAGAAATAAAATATTCTCCCTTGATTACAGGAGATTTATTTGCAACATTCATCAATTAAATTGTCAGCTAAATTTATCATCCTCCCTTAAACTGTATGTTCACAACAATTTATTCAGAGTATTCACAAACACCTATTGATTCTCGTATTTTTGAAAAAAACTTAGATCTTCAAAGGTTTAGTCATGATATCAACAATTTGTTCATGAGTAGAACATTGTGTTAGTTCTATTACTTATCTTTGACCAGACCATGAATTTGTTCATGAGTAGAACATTGTGTTAGTTCTATTACTTATCTTTGACCAGACTATGAAGAAAATGAATGTCTGTGTTTGCTACGACAATGCATAACTGGATTTTTCAAAAGTTTGATGGATGAGATGTTATCGTCAAGGTTGTAAAATCTGTTCCAGTCGCCATTCTGGTTTTGTATTTGGAACGGAACGCTCCGGTTTCGGTGCATTCCGGTGTGCCGTTTTGATTTTGATATTTTGTACTGTTCATATATAATTATATATATATATATATGAAAAAAATAAAATATTAATTTAACAATTATAATTTAAATTCAACATAAATGAACTTTAAATTATACAATACAAACACAAAGTCAAAAAAACATAATCTCAAAATTAGAAACATCTCTAAAATTCCAAAATATTATGAAAGTAAAATGTTCTAAAATAAAAAAAAAATATACATCAAACATCTTCTACATCATTAATATAAAAATAAGGATCTTGATCTTACGGTGGAATATAAGAAAAGTCATCAACAAGACATTCCAATAGTTGGTTATTTCTACCAAGCTCATTCTCCTCATTTAAACATGTCTCTTCATCATCTAAATTTAAAGTAGAGAAAGGTGCTTCGATACTCTCCCAACTTATGTCCTCTCCATCAAGAAGATTGGGTTCTTCACAAATCCATTCATTTAATAGATCAATGTTATCAAGGCTAATGGGATCTAAAGCATCTCTTGCTTTGCTCAAATTCCTACAAAGAAAAAAACGAAAGAAATTAAAAAATTAATAGCAATGTAGTAGAAAATAATTATTAATATAATAGTATTGATATTTTACCTCTGTTGAATCTTTAGATTATAGCGAACAAATACTAAATCATTTAATCTCTTGTGCTCAAGCCTATTTCGCCTTTTGGAATGGATGTATTTTAAATACATTCCAATTTCTTTCGCACCCAGTTGCACTACAGCATTGACTAAGAACTTGAATTGCAAAGTTTTGAAGGCAAAGTTTTGAAGTTCTTCAGTATCATTGCCGAATTTCTTCCATCATGAAACTAGATAAGAAAATTTGAATATATCAAATATTATAAATAAAACAAACATGTCCGAATATCATGGTGTATGACTAAGTTTGAAACAAAAAATAAAATCTTCTCCCTTGATTACAGGAGATTTATTTGCAACATTCATCAATTAAATTGTTAGCTAATTTTATCACAAAAACATGTTATTTTGTAAAATAATAAATGATTTTTGGTTGTTGATAGTGAATTAACAAAACTATTTTGTAATAGCTAGTGTTGTTTAGGTGAAATTATGAATCATACCAAATTATATATATATATATATATATATATATATATAATATTAACTATAAAATACATGCATTTGATTAGTAACTTTGTTATGGGTTAGATATTTGATGAATATAACTATCTGCTGATTAACTTGATTAATTTAAGTTTTAGCCAACCATATTACCATTATGGTTTTATTGATAAACTATGTACTTTAATTAACCTCAAGATATTATAATTGTTTTTTTCTGTGTTGTTTCATATAATGTCTAATAATTAAGGAATATTATGCTTTCATAATAGTATCATTGTCAATACCGATAATGATATCACTTATAATAGAAAAAGTCATGAATTTATAATTGTTGCATAAGACTTGTTTCTTAATGAGTTATTTATAATGTTATATAATCAACTTGACTGAAATATATTTGAGATAGAAGTTAAAATTTAAAATTACTTAAAGGATGTTGCAAACTAGGGTCAATCAAGCTTGTTATGTGAGTATACCAATTTGTAGTGTGATGATAGTGTGAATTAAATGTTTTGCTAGAATTAAGGAGATCAATATGTTGGAGCTTTACTTAAATAGTAGACCTAAACAAGAAAATGTTTTTTAGCATGGAGTTGTCCCGGGTTTCAAGCAACTCTTACAGAACCATACAAGCATCACAAGTAGTTGGTTTGTCTAGGTTAGGTTGTAATGCATGTAGATAAATATCGGTGTAAAAAGAATAAGAAGAAGAAGAATAAAGTGGGACTTTAAATAAAATAATAAATGAAATCTTTAACTTAAATTTCTCAGGTACAATCATGATATTTTTGACCAATAATGGTGAGAAACATGAGCAAACTTTTATGATGGTTATGGATGGGAATCATCAATAGACTTATCTAAAAATCATGGTGATTTAAGTAAATAAAATTGCATGCAAAATTCAATTTTTTAGGGTAAAATTACATGTCCAATTTTATGGTATTAATTATATCTCCCAATATGACTATTGGATCTGACTAAAATCATGATGAAAGTTAATATTTTTTTGTAACTATAAAGCTAACTAGTGTAACCCTAATCACCTTTTAATTGTTAAGTTAGTGGATATTTTTGTAGGAACAAAGCGTAGAAATTGTTACACAAATGTTTTAGTTTCTTGTTAATTAATTAATTACTTAATAAATATAGCTTCTTGTTGCTATATTTGAAACTAACCTCGCCCCGTTTTTATCGAATGTTGTACACTTTGTTGATTGATTAAAATAAATATAGCACTAGATGTTCTATGTTTTGCCGAGGCTATGCTCTATCTTTTTGCAACCATCTAAGAACAATGTATAACAAAGGGTGAAAAAACATACCTCATTGAAGACCCAGAACAACCCGAGACCAGCCGTCGAACCGCCATCCTCGACCGCCCGATCAGCTCACCACCCAGCCCGTCGTTCGCTCTGTGGCCAGAAAGAAAAAGAACAAAAGAAATGGTCGTTTAGTGTTTTCGTAATGTTTTAAGTTTTTGGAAGAGACGAAAGATGCCCTGAAGAAGAACACAAAATCAGTCGGCTCATTAAGGGTAAAATGGCACTTACACTGCTTGAATCCGCAGTGCTTATGTGAGAGGCGCTACAGTGGATCGGGGCATGCCCTTTAGTGTTTTGGTAATTTTTTTTTAAAAAATTTATTTTTGATATTAGTATATCAAAATAATTTTTAAAAATATATATAAAAAACTAATTTAAAGAACAAAAAAATTAAAATTAAATATTTTTAAAATAAAAAACAAGCAAATGATATAAAAAACAGAGGCTCCCTCGTCACGCATGCAGGGGACATTCTCAACTTTGGGTACATTCAACATTGATCCATAAACCCAAAGATCGGAAGAAGGAGAAATGGAAAAGGAAAGAAAATGGTGCCCCCCACATTGTGCGATAAAATGGAAGCAAGGTCAGTTTTCTCATCCAGACCAACAATCAGCCTTGCCCTTTGTTACCAGACCAGTTAGCAATTTCCATTTATATATAAAAATCAAAAAATTCAAAATTCCTTGCTGATTAATAAATTGTAAAAAGATCTTCAGGAGTGCAAGCGACTAGCCACGAGTGAGATTTTAGGAGCTAAAATGTTATTTTGACCAAACAAAAAATTGCTATATATTGAAACAAAGTGTGAAACCGTATCTTCCAAGTCTTCGTGCTGGGTGAATAATTATTAATATCTTATGGCAAACTTCGAACTTGAAATGGTTGCATGGGGGTTGTTATGTGGGTTTTCTTATAATAAAAAAGAGCAGCACGGTAATGTAAATTTTCTGGTAAATAATATTATTTTTAAAAAGGGCAAAATAAACATTTTTATCTTGTAGCATAATATTTGTTTGAAACAAACATTTAATAAATTTAAACAAAACAAATAAGTGAAGCCCAGGTTATAGAGGAGAAAGACCAAAAACAATCCATGCCACTCCCAATCTACCTTATTTTCAAATCTCCTCCACCATTCCTCTCCATCACCACCATAAATAGCAGGACCTCCACATCGATCTTCTATCACCGCCACAACAATTATCTAACCTATCCCACCAAAAGTCCAACTAAGCGTGTATGTGGACATGTGCTTCAAGGTTTAGATTGTGGGCTGGGACAAAAGAAAAGAGAGAATTTTAGAGCGGCAAGAAATAGGGAAAGCTTGATATTGATGCTTCATAATCCCTCTAGAGGAGAGGCCCACCACCATTTATTTTTTTAATGTATTAATTAATTTATATGTTAATAGTCCAATTTACCCAAGGTTTTCGCAGTAAACCGGTAGTGGTGGGCGACGAATACGCTACAAAGGAGTAAATGTCAATCCGGCCGGTAGTATTTGGTTGGAAGTTCCAGCATTTAAGAGAGCTAATGCCTTGGTGTATCTCACACGCAGAGACAAGGTGACGGCTGAGACGAATTCTCTTGTGGTCATAGGGCAGCAGCTTTAAATATATATTTGACGTGCAGTGTTAGATTAGCTGTTACCAGCCTCTGTCACAGCCCCTCGAAGCGATTCTCTTCTGTCCCCTCACACGTTACTGGACCGCTCTATTCCCAACTACTCTGCAATCTCTTCTTATAGACGGAAATGCCCCTGATGACATCCTCTTGTTATGGGTAAAAGAGGAGGGTCATTTTTCTCATTTAAAATAAAATAAAAAAGTTGTACCACTAACTATTCCCTCACTGTAACTGTGAGAGCCTAAACTTATAGGATGCTTTTATATTTGTTCTTAGAAATATTTTTTTATTTAAAAATCAAAATAATAAATTTTTTATTTTCTAAAATTTATTTTTAAACAAAAAAAAATCTTTAACCATTTCCCATGTTATCAAGTCGCCAATGAGCTGGATTTTTAAAAATAATATTGTACAAAATCTTAATCAATTTCCCTTTTTTCGGGTTGACCTTTGAGTTGGATTACCTATGAGTTGGATTCTTAAAAAATAATATTGTGCTCCATTTTTCAGGGTATTACAAAAAGCTAAAACAACTCGGTGAAGTCACTGTATCACGTGACTCATTGGCACTGTAGAGTGGATATTTGTTCTCCTTGCGTCGCGCGAGTTCGTGTATTTTTTTTGTGTTTTCCGCCTATGAACAGTGTAATGATGATTTTAGCCCCGAAAATAAGACAAAAACACATTTTGGCTGAGCCATAATTCCGCGCGTACGGACCTGTCCGGTCCGCCGCAACCCTTTTTTTAAAAAAATAGTTAAAGACGATTATAACCACTAATAAGAAAAAATTGATTAATTAAGGGCAGAGCCATAACGGTAAATGACCATTATTATTTATATATTTTTCAAAAACTGTCAGGCGCGTGCGGTTCACGCAACGCACGATATTCACCCTAACGCCCCTTTTAAGTGGCGCATGAGGTATGCTACAGTGGCCGAAAATGGGTTACCGGCGTCTAATCCGATGAGCCTCCGCTTGGTCTTCCTCCCGGTGCGGTGCGTTTCTTCACACGGTGGCCATGGACGCGGCGGTGACCGGTTAAAACCGGTTGCACCATTTCTTTCTCTTCTGCACGTAAAAAGTGCATAAGAGCCCCCTAAGTTTTGTATACTTTCATTTTGGTCCCTTGACTTTTAATTGTGTATATGACCCTGATTTCAGTGATATAAGTTTTGATTTTGTTTGATTGGGTCCTTCGATTGCAATTAATTAAATGTTAATGTTTCACTTCGATCCTCCATCTTTTAATTCCCGGATTGGGTTGAAAGGGCTGCATATATTTGGTATAGAAGTTTTAATTTTTTGCAAATTTGTCCTTTAATTGAAAATGTTAATAAATCTTATTTTCATTTCAGCCCTTAAACTTTTAATTTTTTATTTTCAACCCTTTACATTTTATTTTCATTTCCCATTATCTACAATTAAAAAATATAAAAATCACTTCCCATTTCGATCACACTATATATTATGTGAGACTAAGTATATGTGTTGTGAATATTTATTTAATATTATCTCCTAAAATATATCAAGAGAAAAAAAAATGACCTACAATTTCTTGCAAAAAAAAATTAATATCGGTATTCTTAAATAAATTTAATATAATAATATGATGAATAAATCTTATAAAAAAATTTGACTTTGAATTGAAATTTATATTGTAGACTCTTTTTTTTCTCTTTTAAGAAACGGTGATTTTTTTTTCACATGTATTTTTTATTTTTTTACTATCCAAGTCAGTTGTTCTTTTTTAACCGGTTTTTGTGTGTGTGTTTTTTAACCAAGGTATCCGTGACAACAAATTCCTAATGAATCATTTAACTTTCTTAGCAATTTTTTTGACAAAATTTATCAAAAAAAATTTAGCAATAGCAATATTCAATCACATTTTGGTTAAAAAAACCATTTTTAATGAATTTTATCAATTACAATTATACTAATTTAATATTAAAATTACAAGATACAACATTTATAAAATCAATTAATTTTTTATATTGATAAAAAGAACAGAGCGAAATGGACAAATCAGCTCGTTTGCCTCTAATCTAGTTTTCTAGCATTGTTATAATAGAGGTAATTGATGATGGTGTCAATTGGCAAGTTAGGCAGCTGTATCTTCTGGATATTTTACTTATATTTTTGCAGGTTAGATATCTTCTTGATAAATTAATAAATAAATATACAATCCTTTCGATTTATTTTTAAAAACTTAATTAAAAATATATATATATATATATATTATACATTCATTTAATTAAATATATTCAGAATAATATGTAATAGTAAATACAAAAAACAAATAATTAACATATTTATTCAACTCGTCTTGTTGCAGGTCGAATGATGTTTCTTACGCAAAACAATTAATGCATTGGTGTTATGATATATTTTTTTATATATAAAAAAAAGATAATCATTAATTAAAAAGTCAATACTTACATAAAATAGAGATCACTAGCTAATTACCCTGCGCGTTGCCGCGGCTATTCTTGTGTATATAATTTAACATAATTAAATCTATAATTATAAATTTATATGATATAAGTAAATAAAAGTTATAGATTAGGAGATAAAATGTATAAAATTTTGAGTTAAGTTTGTTACGCAAGCATAGATTACATCTTTTAGAATATAGGTATTGCGTCATAAACGATCACAAAAGAGCACGAACTAACATTACAAAAAAGAGCAAAATATTTTTATCAAGGAAAGAAAATAATTACTGAAATCATTATTGTGCAAATAATTAAATTATTATTATTATTATTATTATTATTAGCATTTTTTTGTGTTAATCATGAAAGGGAAAAAATGGAAGAGAAAAAAAATCCTAAAAACTGCAACAAAAGATTGAAAAAAAGAATAAAACAAAAAAAAATCGCTGCTATCATTGCCAAAACAATAAAAATTATCAAATTATCTCCATAAAAAAATCTTCAAAAACATTAATAAAAAATTAAGCAAGAAAAACAATTAAAAATTATAATTGATGATAAAACAAAAATAAAAATTATTAGATGCAAAAAAATCTATTAATCTGAAAAGTTTTAAAAATATATGTTCTACGTTGCGGGTTTAATGAACAATTATTATAGGATTTGTTGGATCAAAATTAAAATACAAAATTTATATATGAAAAATTTAATATAATAAAATAGCTTAACACACCTTATCATAATAATAGCAAAATCAAAGCCTTAAAATCTAAAATTATCATTGCATTTACTATTAAAACAATAAAAAATTATTAAATTATCTTGAAAAAAAACACTCAAAAACATTAACAAAAGAGTAAGAGAATCAATTAAATGATATTATTATTATTATTATTATTATTATTATTATGATCATCATCATCATCATCATCATCATCATTATGTTAGTAATGAAAGGAAAAAAATAAATAAAAGATAAAAAATATCCTAGAAATTTTAATAAAAGATAAAAAAAAAATTATCATTGCTATTACTGTGAAAAAAATAAAAATTATCAAATTATCTGAAAAGAAAAAAAATATTAACAAAAAAGCAAGAAAAATAATTAAATTATTATTATTATTATTTAATATTGACATTGAAGCGATTCAATACTTGCTTAACTTAATCCTGTGTTCTCAAGGTGCAAGAAACATTTATCAAAAATGATGTGACTAGAGTTAAACATCCAAGAATATGTCAGCCCTCGATGGGAGAAGGAAAAAGAAATCAAGAGACAGGAGAAAAGAAGGGAGAGAAGTACAGCACATCGAGACGATTTTGGTAGTATCGAAGACGGTCGCTCAAAAGAAGTCACACGTGCCTCCTTAGAGTGGTGGCGGATCTCACTTGATGGTAACACATGCGGCAGATATTTTTTGTACTATTTAATTTTTAATTCAATCTCGAGTTTCATTCCATCCAATTCCAATGAAGGACCGAACATTTTTTTTTGTCATATCGAGTGCCATCATTTTTCTTTCACTGGAAAGAAAATTTGTGCGGTTTAATTTAATTTGGTTATTTTAAAAAACAAATAGGTTAAAAATAAGTTATTTTAAGTTTAAACCTCACAACTCAATTTTATGCATGTCTTTACTTTTTGACATTATGTACTTCAAAATATTAAACCTAACCCAATTCCATGAATTGTTTAGTGAGTTTAGCATGCTATCCTATTTTAAAAGCAATAAGAAATTTCAAATACTACTTTTTTTTATTAATTAATTTATTATAAAGTGGGTCAACTCAACGATGTTATTGATTTTATTTTTAATTCATAAAAATGTTGCTACACTTTCGACATCAAACCAAGCATTAATGCCTGAAAGGAATCTATAACTCTCTACTAACCACGGCTTTGGTTTTCCAGTGATTACAAATCTCACTGCTGTGCTTGATGAGATGTTGAAGTGACTAGTACAAATCTATTACCCTTTATTTCACTGACCTCGGAAAATATAAAATTGAAGTGACTTTTGTTTAGTGTGTGTAAACATGCATGCATACATGTGTAATTGTAATCTGCTTTCACCTATAATTCGCACGTGCTCATATTTATGTGCACGTGACCAGAAATTATATAATCATACCACACTACTACATAAACTTTGGAGTTCTACTAGCAACTTTGGATTCCCAGATTTGCAGGCTTAGACAAGATGGTTCGTCTTGTCTTTCTTTATGCATATTTGTGTGTGTTCACAGTCATTCCTTCTTTAATGACCACATCTAAGGAAGCCAATTTTTTTTTTTTATCATGTTCCTATTGTTGACATATAATGTCACACTTATATGTTTTATATATTTTGATGATAACAATAAAAAGAAAATGGACTAATAATATGCTTGAATGAGATTAAGCGATAAACAGGTATTATACAAAGAATACATCAACAAACATAATGGAGTACACGAAGAAATCATTCCAAGAAGTCCAAGATGCAAGCAAGTGAAGACAAAGAAGAAGTTTTCATTTTAGTGCTTTAATTATGTAAATCTCAATTTCTAACTTGATAGCACAACTTAAAATGAACTCACACACTTCACATTGCATGCATTAAAAGGATTTGATGATTATAGGATTAAGTCATAATCAATCAGTTCAAAAATTCAGAAAAGATAATTTGTCACAATTGCCTTTCTGCATGAACCGGTCGACCGCTTGGTATACCAAGAGAACCGGTCGACCGCTTGAAGACAAATTGTCTTTTGAGCTGAACCGGTCGACCGCTTGGTATATCTGTTGTGAACCGGTCGACCTCTTGAAGACAAAATGTTTTTCGAGCCGAACCGGTCGACCGCTTGGGTTATCCGTTGTGAACCGGTCGACCGCTTGAAGACGAATTGTCTTTTGAACTGAACCGGTCGACCACTTGATTTGTCCGTTGTGAACCGGTCGACCTCTTGAAGACAAAATGTTTTTCGAGCCGAACCGGTCAACCGCTTGGGTTATCCGTTGTGAACCGGTCGACCGCTTGAAGACGAATTGTCTTTTGAACTGAACCAGTCGACCACTTGATTTGTCCGTTGTGAACCAGTCGACCGCTTGATATGACAGTGGCATTAAAACGGCTATAAACGGCTAGTTTCTTTTAGAAACTTATAAATAGGCCTCCTAATTGCAAAACTAAGGACACAAAACTTTCATATCTTATAGTGAGGCAATTAGAAGTGCATAAACACCTTCATCTCATCAATCCTCATTAATACTCATATTTGTGTTTAAATCTTCATATCTTAACACAAAGAGTATTTCTCATTCTCACTACACTTAAACACCTTCAAATATCCTAAGTGCTATTAAGTGAGAGAAAGAGATCATAGATCTTCATTTGTAATATCCACACTATTAAGAGTGTATTGTTGTTTTACAAAAACAACCATTGTGAAACTCTTGAGAGTTGAGTATAAAACTCTTGGTATTGGTGAGGGAACATCACCAAGGAAAAATCTTGAAGAGGGTACATCTTCAAGTGGGAAAAGGAAAATCTTGAAGAGGGGACATCTTCAAGTGGAAAAGGAAAATCTTGAAGAGGGCATATCTTCAAGTGGTGTAAAGTCTTGGTGTGGATTCATGAAATAAGAAAATTGTAATCTTGTTACTTGGTTTAGTAAGAGAGTACAACACTCAAGTACGGGTTGGTACTTGAGTCGTGGACGTAGGCTTGCCGAACCACGTTAAAAACCCGAGTTAGCAATCTCTCTCCCTTATCTCTTTACTTTAAAGTAATTAATTTTAAAATTGCATTACTTATTGTATTTGCATCAAATTCCCTTTAGGTGCATAGTTGCCTTAATCCGTGAATTTCAACAATTATATAGATCACTATAGATTTTAATAGTAAAATTATCATTCTACCTCTTAGATTGAAAAATTTAACTCTTTGAATCAAGAATATTTTAGACATTTCCAGTGATATGTGTGGTATTTTAGATTGTTTGGAGTTTTCTGGTATTTCCCGTTTTAATTTCCAAGGTGAAACTACCAATTTACCCCTCGAAGCTGACAAAAAGATGAGGGACAATTGAGGATATTTTAGGGTTTTCACATATTTATGCGCAGTGAAACTACATAAATACTCTAAAAAAGACAAAAACAAAGGTCTGAACGGGGGCATTGTGGTACTTTCATGTCTGGTTATTTCGTGGTTATCGCTAGATCCAAGGTTTTATAAGTCTGCATTTTTTAAGTTTCTTTTTGAAATTACTATAGGCGCGTCATACGGACGCGCCAACAGTGTTTCATGCGCATGCGACTCTAGGCATGGCCATATTGAGTATAAAATGTCTAATGGTGGCGTGTGTGGTGTTTATAGGTAGTGTAAAATATCTGCTCGTTGTGTTATCGAGTTTGTTGTCATGTCCTCTTCTTCCTAGTACAGCGTGTGGCAGGAAACGGTCGACGGTAAATCACTGGTGCATGTTTTTTCGTCCCCCCTTTTTCTCTCTCATGTAGCTGGTAAATACATGCCAATCCTTTAGTTTTTTGGTTGTTTTATTTAAATCTTCGTTCTTTTGATTTTGTTTTTATTTCTGATTTTTGTAATGAAAATTTTATTTGTTTTTAATTGTTCCCTTCAATTAAAACCAATCATATATGTTGTTTTGATTTCAGTCCTTATCTTTTAATTTTTGGTTTGTTTTTGGTTCATTTATTTTTTTCGATCTACAAGTTTTAATTTTGTCCTTCCATTAATTATTGGTCATATATGTTACTTTCCATTTCGGACCTCATTCTTTCATTTTTTTTTTAATAAAATTACACTGCAACTGTCTTTTAAAAAATCCCTTATTTGTTTCAATCCCAAGGTTTTTATTTGTTTCAATTTTGTCTTTTGATTGGAATAAATTATATATTATATTTTTCATTTCATCCTTTATTCTTTGAATTTTTTATTTGGTATTAATTCCTTTGGTTTTTTCAGTCTTTCTTGGACAATTTTTATTTTTAACTTGTATTTATACATCTATGGTTTTTGTTTTTGTTTTTAATTTTTATCGTTTTTTTTGTTGGGGTTTTATTTTTTTCGGTCTAGTCCTGAATTTTAATTTATATTGGTGATCATTTTAAAATTAACATTTCTCCCTCTTTCCCTTTGTTCTTTTTTTTTGTTGTTTTCTTTATTTTTATATGCTCTTCAAATTAAATGATTTTATTGGTTTCATTGTTTTTGCAATAATAATAATAATAATAATAATAATTTTAGTGTTAATTTTTTTTTATAAAAAAGTTTTTTTATGCTTTGGGGCAATTTAATAATTTTAATTGTTTGAGCAATGATGTTGATAATAATTTTAACTGTTATAGACATGATAATGAAAGTAACATAGGGATGTATTTTCAATGATGTTTTCTTCTTTTTGTAGATAGAAAATGAACTACTTATTTTTTTATTTGGTTATTGCAAGTGTTTTCATAATTTATATTTGGTTTGTTGTGTTTAATTTAAATTGGATTATAAAATAAACTAATTCGAATACAATGAATTCGGTAATTTAAGTATTTGAATCTTCTTGTTTTTTTTAATGATAATGATAATTTTATATTTGTGATTTCATTGAAACCTACTACACACTGCACAAATTTATTATTTTGCTCAAATTTATATTATAATAAAAATATAATGCATAATCAATATTTTTTACGTTGAAAATATGATTCTGGCCGGGACGAATCACGGATAATTGGATAGTGTGTTTGTGTATATATATAACATGACAGAAAAATAGAAAACAGAGAAAGATAGTCAGGTATTATGGTATGTATGTTCGTTGATATGTCCAAGGTCCATTAACATGATTATAATTAAAATAATAACTGTATACCTAATATCTTTCTTTCTTTTTCGAACTTTGCCGCTCCTATCCTATGGTGAGAAAGTTGGCAACATTTCCCGTTGGGCCACTTACCAAAAATCATTGTTTGGTAAACAATATCACAGTTTATCACTATATATAGACACACACACACCCTATCCAATTAGATTTGCGCACGTAATTGAGGAAACATAAAAAGAAAATAGTATTTATGTACAAAATGAATACTTGTATTTTCGTGGTTGGCAAATTGAATGCCATGGCGGGTTAACAATTAAAAGTTCGTTGGGGTAGTTGCATCCTCCCGGGCACCACCCTTCTCTCTCTCTCTCTCTCTCAATCCACTCTCCTTAAAACCTAAAACATTTCTTCCGCTTTAGCAACCCATTTCTCTCTCTTCTTCATAGTCACACCTCCTCCTCCATAGCCTTCTGGGGCCTCTTCATTTTTGTGCATTCACAACATCCGTTGTTCCCATTTTTTAGGCTATTGAATAAGTGCCCGGAAAAAATGGCAGAGGATCAGAGCAAGCGAAAACTGAGACCAGAATCAGTCATGGTTCATGATACTCATCCAGCTGAAACGAAGAGAAACAGCCTCCCAAACTTTCTTGTATCAGTTAAACTCAAATATGTGAAACTTGGTTATCATTACTTAATCTCTAGTGCCATGTATCTCTTGCTTATTCCACTCCTATTCATTGCATCAGCTCATCTTTCAACTCTCACTATCCAAGATTTCGTTCAGCTTTGGAACCACCTCAAATTCAATTTTGTCTCAGTTACTGTTTGCTCAGGTCTTCTAGTTTTCTTGGCTACTCTTTACTTCAGCAGCCGTCCTAGAAAAATATACTTGTTGGATTTTGCATGTTACAAGCCTGAACCTACTCAAATGTGCACCAGAGAAGCTTTCATTGAGAAATCAGCAGCAGCAGGCTGCTTCAGTGAAGAGAACCTAGACTTTCAAAAGAAGATTATTACGAGGTCTGGTTTAGGACAAAATACTTACTTCCCTGAGGCGGTGATGCGAGTCGCCCCAAGGCCGAGCATGGAGGACGCAAGGAAGGAGGCTGAGATGGTAATGTTTGGAGCCATTGATGAGCTCTTGGCCAAGACTGGGGTCAAGGCTAAGGATATAGGCATTCTTATAGTGAATTGCAGTTTGTTCAATCCAACCCCGTCTCTCTCTGCCATGGTAGTCAATCACTACAGACTCCGGGGGAACATATTGAGCTATAATCTTGGCGGTATGGGTTGCAGTGCTGGGCTTATCTCTATTGATCTTGCCAAACAGCTACTGCAGGTATGAAAACTTGAATATCCTTTTTTTTTCTTAAAAAAAATTCTTAAATTTGTTCTTCGTAATTGGTCTCTAGAATGGGGAGTCAATTGACAAGAACATGGTACTTATGGACATCTGATACAAATGGAGCAGTTCCCTAATTAAATAATATCATGTCATCCAAAATATGTCCAGCTGGTATTCTTAGGTGACAACATGGGTTTCGAATGTATATATATATATAATGAGATTTGATTATATTTATATCTTATCCATTTAGATAAAATAATTATTTAAAAACTATCTATTTAAATTACTATCCATGAAGATCAGAGTAAATTTAAGTTTAATTTATACTAACCGAGGAGTGTTTATAGAGAGTTTTAATGAAATTTGAATTACAGAAGAAAGTTGTAATCTAATTAAAAAAGAAAAGGTAGACTTCGAGCAATAAATGTTAAGCCTCACCCAAACTACGTACTGAAGGCTGGGAAAAGGAAACTGCATTTATAGCTTAGGTAAATGCAGTTTATAGACGTCCTTCATAAATAGAAGACACGAAAGCACCACCAGAACAAGAGTGATGAATTCTTTTATGATATATCCAGCTGTGTGATGAATTCTTTTATGATATATCCAGCTGTGTGATGAATTCGTTTTTTTTTTTTTTTTTTTTATGAAATTGAAGCTCATGACCTGCAAGTAGGGTTCCACATATACATACAAGCTGTATACTGTGAACTAATGATCAAAATATAGCAGTTAAACACTGTAAATTAATGGCGATCGAGCTTCACCTTTTTGTTGTCACAGGTGCATCCCAATTCCTATGCTCTGGTGATCAGCATGGAGAACATCACTCTTAATTGGTACTTTGGCAATGACCGGTCCATGCTCGTCTCCAACTGCCTATTCCGTATGGGTGGCGCTGCAATCCTTCTCACCAACCGATCACCCGATCGCCGCCGCTCAAAGTATCAACTAATCCACACTGTTCGGACGCACAAGGGGGCTGATGATAAGTGCTATAACTGTGTGTTCCAAAAAGAGGACAGCACCAAAAGAGTTGGTGTTTCGCTTTCTAAAGACCTTATGGCTGTTGCTGGAGAAGCCCTTAAAACCAACATCACAACACTAGGGCCATTAGTGCTTCCCATGTCAGAGCAACTCCTCTTTTTCGCTACTTTAGTAGGAAGAAAGATCTTCAAAATGAAGATAAAGCCCTACATTCCTGATTTCAAGTTGGCTTTTGAGCACTTCTGCATTCATGCTGGAGGGAGAGCTGTGTTGGATGAACTGGAGAAAAATCTTGAGCTATCTGACTGGCACATGGAGCCTTCAAGGATGACTCTTTACAGGTTCGGTAACACTTCTAGTAGCTCTTTGTGGTATGAATTGGCTTACTCTGAGGCCAAAGGGAGAATCAGGAAGGGTGATAGAACTTGGCAGATTGCTTTCGGTTCAGGATTCAAGTGTAACAGTGCGGTGTGGCATGCATTGAGGACAATCAATCCGGCAAAAGAGAAGAATCCTTGGATCTGTGAGATAGATGGATTCCCTGTTCATGTGCCCAAAGTGGTCTCCATTGCCTCTTGAAGCCTGACAATTTCCCTTTTCCGAAACGACATATTAAAATTTCAAATTATTTACAACTCTTCTTCTTCTTTCTTTTAGAATGGATGGGTTGTTATATGTAAGTCAATTTATGTGTGATATATGAAGCGAAGACCGTCAATTCTTCTTCTTCTTCTTTTTCTTCTCATAGTTGTAAAATCCGTTTTGGGTACCATTCTGGTTTTTTGTTTGGAACGAAACATTTCGGTTTCGGTGCATTCCGGCGTTCCGTTCCGGTTTTGTACTGTTCATATTTATTTAATTATATATATGAAAAAAAATAAAATATTAATTTAACAAGTATAATTTAAATTCAAGATAAATGAAATTTAAATTATACAATACAAACATAATCTCAAAATTAGAAACATCTTTAAAATTCCAAAATATCATGAAAGTAAAATATTTTAAAATAAAAGAAAAATACATCAAACATCTTCTACATCATTAATATAAAAATAAGGATCTTGATCTTGCTGTGGAACATAAGGAAAGTCGTCAACAAGACGTTCCAATAGCTGGTCATTTCCACCAAGCTCATTCTCCTCATTTACACATGTCTCTTCATCATCTAAATTTAAAGTAGCGAAAGGTGCTTTGATACTCTCCCAACTGATGTCCTCTCCATCAAGAAGACCGGGTTCTTCACAAATCCATTCATTCAAAGGCTAATGGGATCTAAATCATCTCTTGTTCTACTCATATTCCTACAAAAAATAAACACAAAAAAAAATTAAAAAATTAATAATTTCTCTGGTGAATGTCAGATAAATATTATCTAATAAGCTAAAAGGCATCGGTGTAGAGATTACTGTTCACTGGCAATTTTTCCTCCCTACTTCTCATGTGTATGTGCTCTTTGGTGTTTTTTTTTTTTCGGGTTTTCTATTTTTATTTTACTTTATATTTTTCTCTTTTTCTTTCATTGTATTCTTGCTTTTTTTTATGATTATTTTTTTCCTTTTTTTTTCTTTCTTGCCATTTTTTTATTGTGTTTTTTTCTAACTATTTTTTTCATATTTTTCCATAAAATATTTTTTTCTGGTTATATTTTTTTTCTTTTTCGACTTATATTTATGATTTTTTTTCTTTCTTGCTTTTTTTTTGTTATTGTGTTTTTTCTAATTATTTTTTTCATATTTTCCCATAAAATATTTTTTTTTCTGGTTATATTTTTTTTCTTTTTCGACTTATATATATTTATTTGTTATTTATTATAATTATATAAGTTTTGCTTTGTTTCAATTTTGTCCTTTGAAAGTTATTTATTATAATTATATAAATTATGATTTGTTTCAATTTTGTCCTTTAATTTAATAATAATAATAATAGTAATAATAATAATAATAATAATAATAATATCTATATAATTTAATAATTTTAATTGTTTTTACAAAAATGGCAATGATATTTATTTATTTTTGTTAAAGTTTCTAGGATATTCTTAGTCTTTCATTAATATTAATAATAATAATAATTTAATTATTTTTCTTGCTTACTCTTTTGTTAATGTTTTTTTTTTCTCCATATAATCTAATAATTTTTATTGTTTTGACAGTGATGACAATGATATTTTTTTTTTAATTTTCTTAAATTTTCTAGGATAATTTTAGTCTTTCATTAATTATATGTTCTAATATTTATTGGATGTTATCTCATATGAATATATATATATATATATATATATATATATATATATATATATATATATATATATATATATAGACACACACACACACACATATAGGGAAAAGAAAACATGACCTAGGCTTTTTGGAATCAAAAAAAATAATATCATTTTAAAATTAATATTGAAATTTGTTACTCTTTTGTTTAGATTTATTTCTTAAAAACAAATTTATAATATTTTAAATATAATATTGCTGGGAAAAAATAAACTAAAAAAAAATACAGATTTACGTAGGTTATCTGCAATTACAAAATATACGCGTCACTTTTCATTTTGATTACATATATTTTATCAATTATAATTATACTAAATAAATATTAAACTAATAAAATACAATACATATAAAAGCAATAAATTTTCTACATAGATAAAAAAAACCGCCACATCGCGCGGGACTGACAATTTTTCCTCCCCACTTCTCATGTGTATGTGCTCTTTGGTGTTTTTTTTTTCCGGGTTTTCTATTTTTTTTTTACTTTATATTTTTCTCTTTTTCTTTCATTGTATTCTTGCTTTTTTTTTATGATTATTTTTTTTCCTTTTTTTTTCTTTCTTGCCATTTTTTTATTGTGTTTTTTCTAACTATTTTTTTTATATTTTCCCATAAAATATTTTTTTCTGGTTATATTTTTTTTCTTTTTCGACTTATATTTATGATTATTTTTTTTCTTTTTTTTTTCTTTCTTGCCTTTTTTTGTTATTGTGTTTTTTTTAATTATTGTTTTTCATATTTTCCCACAAAATATTTTTTTTCTGGTTATATTTTTTTTTCTTTTTCGACTTATATATATTTATTTGTTATTTATTATAATTATATAAGTTTTGATTTGTTTCAATTTTGTCCTTTGAAAGTTATTTATTATAATTATATAAATTTTATTTGTTTCAATTTTGTCCTTTAATTTAATAATAATAATAATAATAATAATAATAATAATAATAATAATAATAATATCGGTATAATTTAATAATTTTAATTGTTTTTACAAAAATGGCAATGATATTTATTTATTTTTGTTAAAGTTTCTAGGATATTCTTAGTCTTTCATTAATAATAATAATAATAATAATAATAATAATAATTTAATTATTTTTCTTACTTACTCTTTTGTTAATTTTTTTTTCTCCGTATAATTTAATAATTTTTATTGTTTTGACAGTAATGACAATGATATTTATTTATTTTTGTTTGGTTAAAGTTTCTAGGATATTCTTAGTCTTTCATTAATTATATGTTCTAATATTTATTGGATATTATCTCATAGGAATATATATAAGGAGAAGAAAACATAACCTAGGATTTTTTGAATAAAAAAAATTAATATCGGTATTCTTAAACACATTTAATATAATCATACAATTAATAAATCGGGTAACACAAAAAAAAATTGCCTTCAAATTTTAATTTTGTACTTAACACAACAACAACAACAATAATTTAATTATTTTTCTTGCTTACTCTTTTGTTGATGTTTTTTTTTCTCCGTATAATTTAATAATTTTTATTGTTTTGACAGTAATGGCAATTATATTTATTTTATTTTTTGTTAAAGTTTCTAGGATATTTTTAATCTTTCATTAATTATATGTTCTAATATTTATTGGATATTATCTCATACGAATATATATAGGGATAAAAAAAATATGACCTTGGATTTTTTGAATGAAAAAAATTAATATCAGTATTCTTAAATACATTTATTATAATCATATAATGAATAAATCGGATAACATAAAAAAAAATTGTCTTCGAATTTTAATTTTGTACTTAACACAATAACAATAACAATAACAATAACAATAATCATAATGATGATAATGATAATAATAATTTAATTGTTTTTCTTGCTTACTCTTTTGTTATTGTTTTTTTCTCTCCATATAATCTAATAGTTTTTATTGTTTTGACAGTGATGACAATGATATTTTTTTTTTAATTTTCTTAAATTTTCTAGGATAATTTTAGTCTTTCATTAATTATATGTTCTAATATTTATTGGATGTTATCTCATATGAATATATATATATATATATATATATATATATATATAGAGGGAAAAGAAAACATGACCTAGGTTTTTTGGAATAAAAAAAATTAATATCATTTTAAAATTAATATTGAAATTTGGTACTCTTTTGTTTAGATTTATTTCTTAAAAACAAATTTATAATATTTTCATTTTTAATATTTTAAATATAATATTGTTGGGGAAAAAATAAACTAAAAAAAAATACAGATTTACGTAGGTTATCTGCAATTACAAAATATACGCGTCACTTTCCATTTTGATTACATAAATTTTATCAATTATAATTATACTAAATAAATATTAAACTAATAAAATACAATACATACAAAAATAATAAAATTTCTACATAGATAAAAAAAAACCGCCGCATCGCGCGGGTATACCGCTCGTGTATATAGCTAGTTTGACGGGAGTAACATTTCTTTTGTACAAGCAATATATATATATATTTTTTTTTTCGTTCTAAATTATTCTTAAAGGCAGAAGATCATGAATACCATGAACGACATGTCGCGTCTGAACTAAAAGTTTTATCAAACCGAGATAATGTTCTAAAGTCGTAATAATAATAATATAAAAAAGCGGGAAATTAACGCCTCTGATATTGTCAGTCAGTGATCATGGCTTACAGCGCCATAACCTCACCACCTCCCTTACGATTTCCCTCTCCATTTCACAACCAACCACCCAAACCCAAACCACACTCTCTCTTCTTCTGCTCCTGTGGTAACCAGAAGAACCCGAAATCAAAAACTTCATGTATTTTCAAACCCAACAAGAATATTCCCATGTTTTCACGCCAACCTTTGCTCTCTGCTCCCAAACTGAGATTCAATGTTAGAATCATAAACGATCCTCCTTTTGCTTTCTCTGTGTTTTAATTTTGATGCAATTGTTTCTGTAGGTTCAGTATTCTGCTGAAGAAGGAGCAGAGCCGCTTGCAACTGACGCCACAATTCAGGAAGTCTTTTCCTGGTCTTCTGTCATTTTACCGTGAGCTAGATTAGGGATTGAGATTACAAATTGAGTTTTTCAATTGATGGGTTACTGGATTTGTGAGCTGATTTGAGATCAATTTGAGATTAAGGCAAGGGAAATTGAGAATTGATTTGGGGAAAAGGAAATCGGGGAATTGGGTTTTGGGTCTGGTCTGGAGGGTTTATTAACTCCTAAACGATGTCGTTTTGATTCTAGTGTAAACGACGTCGTTTTGGCTGCACCGGAACGGAACTTCCGGTACAAAATCGGGGCGTTCCGGCCGGAATTCGGCCGGATCGGTCCGGAATTCTACCTGGGACAAAAATGTCGCCATTTTGTCCCTGAATTTTCACTGGAATGGGTCGTTCCGGCCGGAACGGAACAAGATCTCTAACGTTGCTTCTTCTTCCTCTTAATGTCATTCATGTGCAAGATGGTTCAAGAGTTTAGCATTCATTAATTGACTTGTTTTCTCGAAGACATTGATAAAGCCACTCTGTGGGATAATTGATAATTAAATTTTATGATTTGTTTTGATTTATTTTATATAAAATTATTCTCATCATAACTTGAATCACAAGTTTGAAAGATATTTGTTGTGTTTATTTTTTTATTTTACTTTTAATTATATATTCCACATTAAGTTTGTTTGCGATTAAACTTTATAATTTATTTCACTTTACTTTATATTGAGTTATCTTGGTCTTATGATGATTCATAGTCACAAGTTTGACAAGTTCATCCCTTTGCATGCGAGAGATACAAGGTTCGATCCGTTGCATCTATGTTTTTTTTTTAATATTTTGTTTATCATTTTGCTACTTTTTAACAAATATCTTCAGGTTGGTGTATATACGGGGTGTTTAGCACTGTGTTTTAAAAGTATTTTTGAAAAAAATTGAAAATGTTTTATTTTTATTTTTTACTTTAAATTAAAAAATTGATGTTTTTAGATCATTTTAATGTGCTGATGTCAAAAATGATTTTTAAAAATAAAAAAAATATCATTTTGATGCATTTCTAAATGAAAAGCATTTTCAAAAGCAACCGCACTTCCAAACAGGCACATAGTTAGTCCACTGAACTTGAGAAGTACATTTTAATTAATACCACCTTGGGATATTCTAGCTGTAAAAATAAATAAAATAGCTGTAAATTATTATTTAACAAAATTTGTGAAATTGTGCAATTACACTGTAGCAAAATTAATGTAGCTCTAAACTCATATTGTTGTGAATTGTAATAGTAAAATTATTATTTTACCCCTCCGTGCACATTGATTTTAGCCTTGGACTCGGGGGTATTTATATTTTTCTCATGTAAGGCATAGTAAAATAACCATAATACCCTCACCTACGACAAAAAACAACAGTTTTCGCCAGGGGTATTAAGGATATTGCATATTGTTTTAATATATATAGATATAAATATACCTTCATATAAGACACAACATAATAGTTATCGTCGGGGTTAGTAAAGTAATTGCATAGTTTTTTTAAAAATGTATAAATACGGATATACAATGAGAATAATAATCAAGATAATTCATTAATCGGTGCTATTTTTGTTAAAAAATGACTTCTGTAGCTTTTTAATGTATGATATTTTAGATCTAATATCAATTAATAAAAAATATTCGAAGCTACACATAGACAAAACAAGTGGAAAAATTGGGTTAAGTTATCTATAAATAAAAAAAATATATGAGTCACTTGCCCTGCGCTTCACCGCAAACAAAACCAAATTTTTCAACATGTCAAATAATATGAATGGTTCTTGATTTTATTAATAATATTATACATCTAGGCGAAATAAATAGTCTACAAGAGTTTCAGTTATTTAGTTTTTTAATATATTCATTTTATTATAAATAATGATTTTTTTCAAATGTTTTTGTTAAGGCTAATAATATTCGAACGGGACATTTCCAAAAAAATATAAAATTACCATGGCACCCTTGCAAGCAATTGTTGTTTTCTTGTCTTCTTTGAGGGACATAATGATTATTTTACTATGCAAGAAAATATAAAAAATTTAATGAAACAATGACCCCACCGAATTGAATCGATAACCGAACCGACTAAGCAACACTATTTTTATCAATAGTGATTTCACTCATATGCTACAGTAACTGAACCATGATCTCTTTTAGTACAATAATAATTTCTTTTACTTTTTCTTCGTTTTTTATAAATACTTTTTTTTGTCTTTTTAGGACAAACTATCAAGCTTTTAATAAAATATACAATCATTCCTTACGCTCCGCTGCAACAAGAGTTTTTTTTTGCCTTGTTTCAAGATATATAATTTTTTTTATTTATTATTTTTTTTGTTTAGTTTCGATCCCTTTATTTTTTTATCCTTTTGGGATAAACCTTAATTTTTTGTTAGTATTTATATATCTATACACCTACTTTTGACTTTTAATTTTTATTGCTATTTATCTTTGTTTTAAATGTAGCTTGCGTTAAAAAATATAGTAAGTTTAACTTTGGTAGTGTGAAATGAGAGTGAAATTCTCTCTTATGCATGTATAATGAATCTTATATTGTTAGTGAGTTGTTTATTTTTGTGTTTTTTAATCTATTTTGGTCTATGTGTGGCATGATATATTTTTAGTTTAAAGTGATTTAAATTAAAACCAAATTAAAAAATTTCAATTTTTTAAGATTTATTCTTGATATTATTAGATTAAAAGAATTTCAGAACACTGATATTAAAATGATTTGAGATTACAAAAACACTTAGTTAATTTTTTATATATATTTTAATGCGTTAATATTAAAGAAATATCAACCTCACAAAATTTTAAGAAAAAAATACCTTAAAATAATTGTTATCATTAGTTTAAATGCCATACCCATGATAAAATGAATATATAAAAATAATAAATAATCCAAATTTTTGTTGTCATTCTAGCTTTCCAATAGGCATAGTCATTACCATAAAAAAATGGTGGTCTAGATGTTGAAGCACCTATATTTTGGAGATTATAGTTTGTAGTTGCCATTCTACTCAAAGTCCAAACAAACTTAATAACTGAGAACTAAGCTTTAATACCAATTGTAATTCACGGATTAAGGCAACTATGCACCTAAAGGGGGGAATTAGGTGTAAATACAATAAATAATGCAATCTTAAAATTAATTACTTTAAAGTAAAGAGATAAGAGAGAGATATTGCTAACTCGGTTTTTAACGTGGTTCGGGAAGCCTACATCCACGACTCAAGTACCAACCCGTACTTGAGTATTGTATTCTCTTACTAGTCCAAGTAACAAGATTACAAATCCCGCTTAATGAATCCACACCAAGACTTTTACACCACTTGAAGATATGCCCTCTTCAAGATTTTCCTTCTTCCCACTTGAAGATGTACCCTCTTCAAGATTTTTTCTTGGTGATGTTCCCTCACCAATATCAAGAGTTTTATACTCAACTCTCAAGAGTTTTACAATGATTGTTTTTGTAAAACAACAATACACTCTTAATAGTGTGGATATTACAAATGAAGATCTATGATCTCTTTATCTCACTTAATAACACTTATAATATTTGAAGGTGTTTAAGTGTAGTGAGAATGAGAAATACTCTTTGTGTTAGGATATGAAGATTTAAACATAAATATGAGTATTAATGAGGATTGATAATATGAAGGTGTTTATGCACTACTAATTGCCTCACTATATGATATAGAGGTTGTGTCTTGTTAATTTTGCAATTAAGAGACCTATTTATAAGTTTCAAAGAGAAACTAGCCATTTATAGCCGTTTTAGTGCAACTGTCATATCAAGCGGTCGACCGGTTCACAACGGATGACCCAAGCGGTCGACCGGTTCAGTTTCAAAGGCAATTTGTGTTCCAAGCGGTCGACCGGTTTGTTGACATATAATGTCACACTTATATGTTTTATATATTTTGATGATAACAATAAAAAGAAAATGGACTAATAATATGCTTGGATGAGATTAAGCGATAAACAGGTATTATACAAACAATACATCAACAAGCATAACGGAGTACACGAAGAAATCACTCCAAGAAGTCCAAGATGCAAGCAAGTGAAGACAAAGAAGAAGTTTTCATTTTAGTGCTTTAATTATGTAAATCTCAAATGTCTAACTTGATAGCACAATTTAAAATGAACTCACACACTTCACATTGCATGCATTAAAAGGGTTTGATGATTAGAGGATTAAGTCATAATCAATCGGTTCAAAAATTCAGAAAAGATAATTTGTCACAATTGCCTTTCTGCATGAACTGGTCGACCGCTTGGTGTATACCAATTGAACCGGTCGACCTCTTGAAGACAAATTGTCTTTTGAGCTGAACCGGTCGACCGCTAGGTTTATCCGTTGTGAACCGGTCGACCGCTTGAAGACAAATTGTCTTTTGAGCTGAACCGGTCGACCGCTAGGTTTATCCGTTGTGAACCGGTCGACCGCTTGAAGACAAAATGTCTTTCAAGCCGAACCGGTCGACCGCTTGGGTTATCCGTTGTGAACCGGTCGACCGCTTGAAGACGAATTGTCTTTTGAACTGAACCGGTCGACCACTTTATTTGTCCGTTGTGAACCGGTCGACCGC
Organism: Salix exigua; assembly: GCA_032356905.1. NCBI lineage: Eukaryota > Viridiplantae > Streptophyta > Magnoliopsida > Malpighiales > Salicaceae > Salix > Salix exigua. Next base: position 6,347,964 of record CM063597.1, on the reverse strand, counting down.
TTGATATAACAGTTGCATTAAAACGGCTATAAACGGCTAGTTTCTTTTAGAAACTTATAAATAGCCCTCCTAATTGCAAAAATAAATACACATAACTTTCATATCTTATATTGAGGCAATTAGAGTGCAAAAAGATCTTCATATCATCAATCTTTATTAATACTCATATTTGTGTTTAAATCTTCATATCTTAACACAAAGAGTATTTTTCATTCTCACTACACTTAAACACCTTCAAATATTCTAAGTGTTATCAAGTGAGATAAAGAGATCATAGATCTTCATTTGTAATATCTACACTATTAAGAGTGTATTGTTGTTTTACAAAAACAACCATTGTAATATTCTTGAGAGTTGAAGTATAAAACTCTTTGATATTGGTGAGGGAATATCACCAAGGAAAAATCTTGAAGAGGGTACATCTTCAAGTGGGAAGAAGGAAAATCTTGAAGAGGGCATATCTTCAAGTGGTGTAAAAGTCTTGGTGTGGATTCATCAAGCAAGATTTGTAATCTTGTTACTTGGACTAGTAAGAGAGTACAATACTCAAGTACGGATTTGTACTTGAATCGTGGACGTAGGCTTGCCGAACCACGTTAAAAACCGAGTTAGCAATCTCTCTCTCTTATCTCTTTACTTTAAAGTAATTGATTTTAGAATTGCTATAATTATTGTATTTACACCTAATCCCCCCCCCTTAGGTGTATAGTTGCCTTAATCCTTGAATAACTATTGGTATCAGAGCTTAGTTCTCAATTATTAAGTTTGCTTAGACTTTGAGTAGAATGGCAACTACAAGTTACAATCTCCAAAATGAAGGTGCCTCAACAACTAGACCACCATTTTTTGATGGTAATGACTATGCATATTGGAAAGCTAGAATGACTATATATCTTCAATCTATAGATTTTGATTTATGGCTTTCTATTGAAAATGGACCTCATAGACCACTCAAAACCGAAAATGGTGTTGAGATTCCCAAAAGCATGATAGAATATACAGACTTAGATAAAAGATTACTTTCTATGGATGCTAAAGCCATGAACACCTTATACTGTGCATTAAATAGAAGTGAATTCAATAGAATATCTTCGTGTAAAAATGCTAGAGATATATGGCATACATTAGAAGTAACTCATGAAGGAACAAATCAAGTAAAAGAATCAAAAATTGACATGTTAGTTCATCAATATGAGTTATTTAAAATGTTACAAAATGAATCCATAACAAGCATGTTCACTCGTATGACTAGTATTACAAACAGTTTACATGCTCTTGGTAGAACTTATACAAATACAGAAATTGTAAGCAAGATTCTCAGATCTCTACCAAAAGCTTGGGAAGCTAAAGTGACAGCTATACGAGAAGCAAAAGATCTCACAAAATTACCATTAGAGGAACTCATCGGTTCTCTAATGACTCATGAGATCACTATGGAAAAACAAGATCAGGAAGAAAGGCCAAAGAAAAATTTGGCATTTAAAACTGTTCATCAAGTTAAAGACAAGGATAATAGCGATGATGAAAATAGTGACGACGATCTTGTGGAAGATGTAGCATTGATCACAAGACAGTTTCAAAACTTTCTTAGAAAGAAAAATGATAAGAGAAAGTTTTCGAACTACAGAAAGGAGGAAAGCAAAGGAGAATTTAGCAAAGAAACTCCAAGGTGCTACAAGTGCAACAAAGTGGGACATATCAAAACCGATTGTCCTCTTCTTCAAATGAAAAAGAAAAATCGCTTTCAAAAGAAAGCTTTGAAAGCAACATGGAGCGATGACTCAGACTCAAGCTCCAATGATGAAGAAGAACATGTGGCGAACATGTGCTTTATGGCAATTGAAAGCGAAAATGAGGTACAATCTTCGGATGATGAATCCGACCCTTCTTATATTGAACTACATGATCAACTTGAAAATTTGTATATAGAATATAAGAAATTAGGTTCTAAATATAGTACTCTAAAAAGAAATCATATATGTTTAATTGAAGAAAAAGATTTATTAGAAAAGAAAGTATATGATTTAAATGACAAGAGTAGCAAGACCAATCAACTTGAAAAAGATAATAAATCATTAAAAGAGAAAGTTGATGAGTTGAATATAATTATCACAAAATTCACACAAGGCTCAAATTTTTTTGAGAAAATGCTTTCGAGCCAAAGAAGTGTATTTAACAAAGGAGGATTAGGTTATAAACCTAATAAAAATAAAAAATACCTAAAGAATTACTTTGTTAAAGCTAAAGAGTCTTATGATCCAAGTCATACATGCAATTATTGTAGAAAATTAGGTCATTTGATTTATGCATGTCCGATGAAGAAAAATAAAATTGTTGACATGATTTGGGTTCCAAAAGGAACCACCCCTAACCAAAAAGGACCCAAGAAGGTATGGGTACCAAAATCCTCATCTTGATTCTATTTTGTAGGAACCAAGGGAACATGGGGAGTGGTTTTTGGATAGTGCTTGTTCAAGACACATGACCGGAGACGACACCCTTTTTTCAAGCCTTTCCAAAACTAAAGGAGGAAAAGTGACTTTTGGGGACAACTCAAAAGGAAAAATTGTTGGAATTGGCAACATTGGAGGTATGTCTTCAACCTCCATTGAAAATGTATTTCTCGTTGATAATCTTAAGCATAACTTACTTAGTATAAGTCAATTATATGACAAAGGATATAAAATCTTGTTTGATCATACATGTTGCTTAATACTTGAAAATGACAAAATTATTTTTATCGGTAATAGAATTGGAAACATCTATAAGATCAAAATAGATGCATGTATGAGTAGTGAAAATTGTCTTGTTGCTAGTATAAATGATAGTTTTCTATGGCATAGAAGACTAGGTCACATAAGCATGGACATTCTTTCAAAATTGACCAAAAATGATTTAGTTAAAGGTCTTCCTCATATTACATATGAAAAGGAAAAGCTATGTGACGCTTGCCAAATGGGTAAACAATTCAAAACATCTTTTAAAAGTAAGAATCACATATCAACCGAAAGACCTTTAGAATTACTTCACATAGATCTATTTGGACCAACTAGAACAAGAAGTTTAAGTGGTAATAGATATGTGTTTGTAATTGTTGATGACTTTACTAGATATACATGGGTTATATTTTTGAAATCAAAAGATGAAACAATTCATGAATTTATAAAGTTTTCAAAGAAAATCGAAAATGAGAAAGGATTTTCTATAATTAACATAAGGAGCGATCATGGTGGTGAATTCACAAGTGATTTATTTGAAATGTTTTGTGAAGAAAAAGGATACCATCACAACTTTTCAACTCCTAGAACTCCCCAACAAAATGGGGTTGTGGAAAGGAAAAATCGGTCTCTTCAAGAAATGGCAAGAACTATGATAAATGAATTTAATACCCCTAAATATTTTTGGGCGGAAGTCGTAAATACTTCTTGCTATGTTTTAAATCGTGTTACCTTGAGACCTGAGTTGAAAAAGACTCCTTATGAGCTTTGGAAAGGGAGGAAGCCCAACATCTCTTATTTTAAAGTCTTTGGTTCAAAATGCTTTATTCTAAACACTAAAGACAACCTTGATAAATTTGATTCAAAATCCGATGTTGGAATTTTTCTTGGATACTTCTCCTCTAGCAAAGCCTACAGAGTTTACAATAATAGAACACTTTGTCTTGAGGAATCCATGCATGTCGCCTTTGAGGAAACTCAAAATGACAAAATTGTTGAGATTCCAGATGACTTAAATAAAAATGTTCAACATTTGAATCTTCATGATAAAAATCCAAATGAAATATCAAATGAAGATACAAACAAGGACCAACCAAGCTCAAGCAATCAACAAGAGTTGGTAAGTAACTCCTTTGAGCCGCCAAAGGAGCTAAGGTATGTAAGTTCTCATCCTCCGTAATTAATTATCGGTAATCCGCTTGAGGGAACTAAAACTAGAGCATCCCTTAGAAATATTAGTGGTCATTATGCATTTGTTTCTCAAATAGAACCTAAAACCTTTCTTGAAGCTGAAAATGATGAAAATGGATTTTAGCCATGCAAGATGAGCTAAATCAGTTTGAGAGAAATGATGTTTGGGAACTAGTCCCTAGACCAAAAGATTTATCAATAATTGGTACTAAATGGGTCTTTAGAAACAAAGTTGATGAACATGGGACTATTGTTAGAAACAAAGCAAGACTAGTTGCTAAAGGTTATAATCAAGAAGAAGGAATAGATTATGAAGAAACCTTTGCACCGGTAGCTAGACTTGAATCTATAAGAATGCTATTAGCCTATGCATGTCATGCAAATTTTACGCTCTTCCAAATGGATGTTAAAAGTGCATTTTTAAATGGCTTTATAATGGAAGAAGTATATGTTGAACAACCTCAAGGCTTTGAAAATTTTGAATTTCCTAATCATGTGTTTAAACTCAAAAGACCTTGTATGGTTTAAAACAAGCACCTAGGGCATGGTATGATAGATTAAAAACATTTCTTATTGAAAATGATTTTAACATTGGCAAAATTGACACCACCCTGGTTATGAAAAGAAAAGGAAAAGATATCCTTATTGTACAAATCTATGTTGATGATATAATTTTTGGTGCTACTAACGAATCTCTATGTAAGGAATTTGCAAAATGCATGCAAGAGGAATTTGAAATGAGCATGATGGGAGAATTAAATTTCTTCCTTGGATTGCAAATTAAGCAAACAAGAGATGGCATCTTCATCAACCAAAGCAAGTACACCAAGGATCTTCTAAAAAGATTTGGGATGGAACATGTCAAAGATGCCGACACACCCATGGGAACATCTACTAAGCTTGATATGGACGAAAAAGGTAAAAACGTAGACATCACCAAATATCGAGGTATGATCGGTTCTCTTTTATATTTAACCGCAAGTAGACCCGATATTATGTTTAGTGTATGTTTATGTGCACGATTTCAAGCATGTCCAAAAGAATCCCATGTTAGTGCAGTAAAAAGAATTTTTCGTTACTTGCATGGTACAATTAATTTAGGGTTGTGGTATCCGAAGACAAGTGAAATGAGTTTAATCAGTTATTCGGATGCAGATTTTGCGGGTTGCAAAATAGATAGGAAAAGTACTAGTGGAACTTGTCACTTTCTAGGATCTTCACTAGTATCATGGACAAGTAAGAAACAAAACTCGGTAGTCCTATCAACAACTGAAGCAGAATATATTGCGGCGGGGAGTTGTTGTGCACAAGTATTATGGATGAAACAAACTTTGGAGGATTATAGACTTAAGTTTGTAAATACTCCGATTAAATGTGATAATACAAGTGCTATTTGCTTATCTAAAAATCCTATTCAGCACTCTCGTACAAAACACATAGAAGTAAGACATCACTTCTTAAGGGATCACATTGAAAAAGGAGATATTGTACTTGAGTTTATAGGTACAGAACATCAACTTGCAGATATTTTTACAAAACCCTTAGCCAAAGATCGCTTTTGCGAAATAAGAAGGAACCTAGGATTTATCCATGCAAATGATGTTTAAATTATGTATACATCAATGGTTATAAGTTGGATTTATTTGATGTTAAAATGTATACACTTGGAGCATAAGAAACTTGTTCAAAACAAATATTGGAGAATTTAGAAATTCTGGGATGAACCGGTCGACCGGTTCATCAAGAGCAAGCCAACCGGTAGACCGGTTGAGACAGAATAAAACAGAGGATGGCTACTGGAATTTTTCGAATCTTGGAGGAAAATGGTTCTGAACATAATTTTTCGACATAAAGGGTATTTTTGAAGATTAATGAATGATTTTAAAGTCAAAGTGCAAAAATTTCCATTTTTGCATGTACCGGTCGACCGGTACATGCATCTGGATCAACCGGTCGACCGGTTGAGCCAGAGGAACAGTAGCGTTCGCTACTGCCTAAAATTTGCATTTTTAGCCCCTTTATTTCTTTGCCTTTTGGACATAATTTTTACATGAAAAGGCTACATTGTGAGTGGAAAGAACGGTTCAAAAGAGAAATTTGGAAAATTCTCAACTTGGGAGTTAACCGGTCGACCGGTTGAACTTACCCCAAGGCAAGCGGTCGACCGGTTGCTCAATAGTATAAATACTATCTAGGGTTTCAGAACACATTTAACAGATAAATCCGAAAACTCTTACCCAAAACCCTCTCAAAAACTAATCTAAATCAAAACACTCATAGCCTAATTAAAGTCAATGGCACCTCAGAAGCGATTAAGAAGGACTGAATCAAGGAGCAAAAGAGCCAATGATCCGGCTTCCTCATCAGGTGATAATGTTCAAAGATTTTTGAGTAATTTCTCAAATAGAGCTATCATTGTAGAAAGAGGTTTAAGCAATGATCTATCTGCTTTAGGTATAGACACTTTATTTGCTGAAATGGGTTGGTACTCATTGTATGAATATAGGAAACCTACATACCCTAAATTGATGAGAATGTTTTTCGCTAACATGAGGGTTAATGAAGAACCTAGAATAATGAGTACTCTTCAAGGACATCCCATTGAATTTAATTGTGATGAATTAGCTGAGATATTGGGTATATCTAATGATGGTCCTAGAGTGTTTGATATTAAAATAATTCCGACCATTGAAGGTTTTAGCTATGATTATGCTGTTGCATTGCACACCGGAAATAATGGATTTGCTCCAGGTGCTAAAATAAAGAGTCAAGATCTTTTATTGAGACCTAGAATACTCCATAGAATTATTGCTCACAACATCTTGCCCAAAAAGGGGCATTATGATGAAGTTACATTTATGGAGTTATGCTTAATTGATTGTATGATTCAGCGAAGGCCAATAAACCTTCCATACATCTTGATTAGGAATATAATCTTAGCATTTGATGAAAAACAAAAGGCTCTACCTTATGGTCAAGTGTTTACCACTATTTTTGAGCATTTTGAGATCTTGCTGACGGGTACGGATAAGAGACCGTACTCAGATAAAATGGAGATAAATAACACCACTCTAACTAGGATGAAATATGTGCTTAATGAGCATGGTGAGTGGATCCAAGGGCACCAAGAAGGTGCACATGCTGAGGAAGAGCATGAAGAGGAGGAGAATGAGGCTGAGGATCAAGGTGAAGACGAGTTCACACATTTATTTGAGTCCAATATCAAGAGTTTTATACTCAACTCTCAAGAGTTTTACAATGATTGTTTTTGTAAAACAACAATACACTCTTAATAGTGTGGATATTACAAATGAAGATCTATGATCTCTTTATCTCACTTAATAACACTTATAATATTTGAAGGTGTTTAAGTGTAGTGAGAATGAGAAATACTCTTTGTGTTAGGATATGAAGATTTAAACACAAATATGAGTATTAATGAGGATTGATAATATGAAGGTGTTTATGCACTACTAATTGCCTCACTATATGATATAGAGGTTGTGTCTTGTTAATTTTGCAATTAAGAGACCTATTTATAAGTTTCAAAGAGAAACTAGCCATTTATAGCCGTTTTAGTGCAACTGTCATATCAAGCGGTCGACCGGTTCACAACGGATGACCCAAGCGGTCGACCGGTTCAGTTTCAAAGGCAATTTGTGTTCCAAGCGGTCGACCGGTTTGTTGACATATAATGTCACACTTATATGTTTTATATATTTTGATGATAACAATAAAAAGAAAATGGACTAATAATATGCTTGGATGAGATTAAGCGATAAACAGGTATTATACAAAGAATACATCAACAAGCATAACGGAGTACACGAAGAAATCACTCCAAGAAGTCCAAGATGCAAGCAAGTGAAGACAAAGAAGAAGTTTTCATTTTAGTGCTTTAATTATGTAAATCTCAAATGTCTAACTTGATAGCACAATTTAAAATGAACTCACACACTTCACATTGCATGCATTAAAAGGGTTTGATGATTAGAGGATTAAGTCATAATCAATCGGTTCAAAAATTCAGAAAAGATAATTTGTCACAATTGCCTTTCTGCATGAACCGGTCGACCGCTTGGTGTATACCAATTGAACCGGTCGACCTCTTGAAGACAAATTGTCTTTTGAGCTGAACCGGTCGACCGCTAGGTTTATCCGTTGTGAACCGGTCGACCGCTTGAAGACAAATTGTCTTTTGAGCTGAACCGGTCGACCGCTAGGTTTATCCGTTGTGAACCGGTCGACCGCTTGAAGACAAAATGTCTTTCAAGCCGAACCGGTCGACCGCTTGGGTTATCCGTTGTGAACCGGTCGACCGCTTGAAGACGAATTGTCTTTTGAACTGAACCGGTCGACCACTTTATTTGTCCGTTGTGAACCGGTCGACCGCTTGATATGACAGTTGCATTAAAACGGCTATAAACGGCTAGTTTCTTTTAGAAACTTATAAATAGCCCTCCTAATTGCAAAAATAAATACACAGAACTTTCATATCTTATATTGAGGCAATTAGAGTGCAAAAACATCTTCATATCATCAATCTTTATTAATACTCATATTTGTGTTTAAATCTTCATATCTTAACACAAAGAGTATTTTTCATTCTCACTACACTTAAACACCTTCAAATATTCTAAGTGTTATCAAGTGAGATAAAGAGATCATAGATCTTCATTTGTAATATCTACACTATTAAGAGTGTATTGTTGTTTTACAAAAACAACCATTGCAATATTCTTGAGAGTTGAAGTATAAAACTCTTTGATATTGGTGAGGGAATATCACCAAGGAAAAATCTTGAAGAGGGTACATCTTCAAGTGGGAAGAAGGAAAATCTTGAAGAGGGCATATCTTCAAGTGGTGTAAAAGTCTTGGTGTGGATTCATCAAGCAAGATTCGTAATCTTGTTACTTGGACTAGTAAGAGAGTACAATACTCAAGTACGGATTTGTACTTGAATCGTGGACGTAGGCTTGCCGAACCACGTTAAAAACCGAGTTAACAATCTCTCTCTCTTATCTCTTTACTTTAAAGTAATTGATTTTAGAATTGCTATAATTATTGTATTTACACCTAATTCCCCCCCCCTAGGTGTATAGTTGCCTTAATCCTTGAATAACACGGTTCACAACGGATAACCCAAGCGGTCGACTGGTTCAAGCAGAACTCTATTTTGACAAATTATCTTTTCTGAGTTTCTTGAACCGATTGATTATGACTTAAACCTATAATCATCAAACCCTTTTAATGCATGCAATGTGAAGTGTGTGAGTTCATTTTAATTTGTGCTATCAAGTTAGAAATAGAGATTTACATAAAGCACTAAAATGAACACTTATTTTAATTCTTCACTTGCTTGCATCTTGGACTTCCTGGAGTGATTTCTTCGTGTACTCCATTATGCTTGTTGATGTATTGTTTGTATAATACCTGTTTATAGCTTAATCTCATCCAAGCATATTATTAGTCCATTTTCTTTTTATTGTTATCATCAAAATATATAAAGCATACAAAGTATGACATTATATGTCAACAATCTCCCCCTTTTTGATGATGACAATAAACAAAAAAAAACTTAGATAAAAAATTGAGTCTCCCTCTATATTTTGTAATGCAATATATAAGAGGCATTGAATATTTTTAGCAATTTAATCTAAGTAAAAATATCATATGCAATTTCAAGAAAAAAATCATTTTTCTCCCCCTAAATATATGCATATAAATTTTTCATATTCTCATATTTTTCTCTCGCATTATTGATGCATTTGATATTTTCATATTCTTTCCCCCTTTGGCATCAACAAAAAGAAAATTAACATTTTAGATAAATAAAAAAAACATAATATTTAATAACAACATATATCCAAAATGAAAAGCATAAACTTAATACAATGAGATGCATGATACAAAATCTCTAAGGAGGATAAGAACTTACATACCTTAGCCCCTTTGGCGGCTCAAAGGATTTACTTACCAACTCTTGTTGATTGCTTGAGCTTGGTTGGTCCTTCGTGGTTAGGGGTGGTTCCTCATTTTCACTTTCGATTGCCATGAAGCACATGTTAGCCACATGTTCTTCTTCATCACTGGAGCTTGAGTCTGAGTCATCGCTCCATGTTGCTTTCAAAGCTTTCTTTTGAAAGCGATTTCTCTTCTTCTTTTGAAGAAGGGGACAATCGGTTTTGATATGTCCCAACTTGTTGCATTTGTAGCACCTTGGAGTTTCTTTACTTGATTCTCCCTCCTTTTTGTAGTTCGAGAACTTTCTCTTGTCATTTTTCCTTCTAAGAAAGTTTCGAAACTGTCTTGTGATGCTATATCTTCTTCGAGATCGTCGTTACTATCTTCATCATCATCATTATCCTCGCTTTCAATTTGATGAATAGTTTTAAATGCCAAAGTTTTCTTTGGCCTTTCTTCTTGATCTTGTTTATCCATAGATATCTCGTGAGTCATTAGAGAATCAATGAGCTCCTCTAATGGTAATTTTGTGAGATCTTTATCTTCTCGTATTGCTGTCACTTTAGCTTCCCAAGCTTTCGGTAGAGATCTGAGAATCTTACTTACAATATCTGTATTTGTGTAAGTTCTACCAAGAGCATATAAACTATTTGTAATGCTAGTCATACGAGTAAACATACTTGTTATCAATTTTTGATTCTTTTACTTGATTAGTTCTTTCGTGAGTTACCTCTAAAGTATGCCATATATCCCTAGCATATTTACAAGAAGATATTCTATTAAATTCATTTCTATTTAATGCACAGTATAAAGTGTTCATGGCTTTAACATCCATAGAAAGTAATTTTTTTTATCTAGGTTAGTATATTCTATCATGCGTTTTGAAATCTCAATACCATTTTCGGTTTTAAGTGGTCTATGAGGTCCATTTTCAATAGAAAGCCATAAATCGAAATCTATAGATTGAAGATATATTGTCATTCTAGCTTTCCAATAGGCATGGTCATTACCATCAAAAAATGGTGGTCTAGATGTTGAAGCACCTATATTTTGGAGATTATAGTTTGTAGTTGCCATTCTACTCAAAGTCCAAGCAAACTTAATAACTGAGAACTAAGCTTTAATACCAATTGTAATTCACGGATTAAGGCAACTATGCACCTAAAGGGGGGAATTAGGTGTAAATACAATAAATAATGCAATCTTAAAATTAATTACTTTAAAGTAAAGAGATAAGAGAGAGATATTGCTAACTCGGTTTTTAACGTGGTTCGGGAAGCCTACATCCACGACTCAAGTACCAACCCGTACTTGAGTATTGTATTCTCTTACTAGTCCAAGTAACAAGATTACAAATCCCGCTTAATGAATCCACACCAAGACTTTTACACCACTTGAAGATATGCCCTCTTCAAGATTTTCCTTCTTCCCACTTGAAGATGTACCCTCTTCAAGATTTTTTCTTGGTGATGTTCCCTCACCAATATCAAGAGTTTTATACTCAACTCTCAAGAGTTTTACAATGATTGTTTTTGTAAAACAACAATACACTCTTAATAGTGTGGATATTACAAATGAAGATCTATGATCTCTTTATCTCACTTAATAGCACTTATAATATTTGAAGGTGTTTAAGTGTAGTGAGAATGAGAAATACTCTTTGTGTTAGGATATGAAGATTTAAACACAAATATGAGTATTAATGAGGATTGATAATATGAAGATGTTTATGCACTACTAATTGCCTCACTATATGATATAGAGGTTGTGTCTTGTTAATTTTGCAATTAAGAGACCTATTTATAAGTTTCAAAGAGAAACTAGCCGTTTATAGCCGTTTTAGTGCAACTGTCATATCAAGCGGTCGACCGGTTCACAACGGATGACCCAAGCGGTCGACCGGTTCAGTTTCAAAGGCAATTTGTGTTCCAAGCGGTCGACCGGTTCACAACGGATAACCCAAGCAGTCGACTGGTTCAAGCAGAACTCTATTTTGACAAATTATCTTTTCTGAGTTTCTTGAACCGATTGATTATGACTTAAACCTATAATCATCAAACCCTTTTAATGCATGCAATGTGAAGTGTGTGAGTTCATTTTAATTTGTGCTATCAAGTTAGAAATAGAGATTTACATAAAGCACTAAAATGAACACTTATTTTAATTCTTCACTTGCTTGCATCTTGGACTTCCTGGAGTGATTTCTTCGTGTACTCCATTATGCTTGTTGATGTATTGTTTGTATAATACCTGTTTATAGCTTAATCTCATCCAAGCATATTATTAGTCCATTTTCTTTTTATTGTTATCATCAAAATATATAAAGCATATAAAGTATGACATTATATGTCAACACGTGTGACTTTGTATATTTTTTATTTACGTGATATTAATCTGAAATATCATACATAAAAAGCCATAAAAAGTTATTTTTTTAAACAAAAACAAGATTAACAAATGAATTATTTTAATTATTGTTCTTATTGTTATTATCATGAGTGTTAAATTGTCATATTTATTATAGCTGTCATTATAACTATTATTGTAAATAATCAATATTATAATTATTATTGACAATACTATCGCTACCACCATCATTATTGTTATAATTGTTATCATTCTTACGACAATAATCATTATGATAACCAAAACCATTATTATAATTAATATCATTATTATAATTATTTTTGTCATTATTGATATTATTTTATGAGTTATTGCTATTATTAGCATCAAAACCATAATTATTAACACTATAAGCACTATAACCATTATAGTAAATTACAATTTCTATTATTATTATTATTATTATTATTATTATGATTAATAATGTCATAATACCTAAAATTATTAAATTACCCTGATGAATAAATAAAACTATTTTTTTTTAACAAAACAGCAAACAACAAACAAAACTACAATTATTCTTATTATTTTATAAATAATGGAAAAAACAAATTTATCTCGAATAATAATAAAAAACCTAAAAACTTTAACAAAATAGCAAAATAAAATAAAATAAAATAAAAGACAAAACAATAAATGTTATTATATTAAAAAATCATTTGACTTGAAGATTGAATAAAAATAAAAAAAGAACAAAGAGAAAAAATTAAGAAATGTCATTTTTAAATGATCACCAATACAAATTAAAATTTAAGAACTAAATTAAAAAAATACAACCTCACCCAAAGAGAAAATAATAAAAATTAAAAATAAAAACTAAGAGAATATGTATATAAATATGAAAAAATAGGGGCTATTTAATAAATATAAAAACAATAAAATAATTAAAATTAAAAATTAAAAGTATAAGATCCGAAATGAAAATATAATATATGATCAGTTACAATTGAATAAAAAATTTGAAAAAAAATCCATCTTTATGTAACAAAAATATTAAGGGATTTAAAATGAACCCCAAAACTAAAAGAATAAGAACCGAAATGAAAATAATTATATAGTCAATTTCATATTAATGATAAAATTGAAACAAATCAAAACTGATATCACATAAATCATGGCCATACAAAACAATTAAAAGCTCAAGGAATGAAATGAAAAAGATGAACCGATCCACCGTCACGTCTCTAGCTACTAAAGGACGACACGCGCACCAACATGAGAAAGAGGACATGGCAGTTCATCTGGTGAGATTCCAGATGAACATTTTTCACAATTGCAAGATGCTGCCCGCGCCGCCTGAAGGTAGCGTGAGGCAGAAAACCATCTATGTGTCTAACATTATTCCTCAGAAAATATAAAAAAACATACAATTACCCAAACACCGCTACAACCAACTCTTGTATTTTGTCTTTTCTAAGCGTATATCCGTATTTATACTATTTCCAAAACTGTGAAATTCTAGAAACAACCCCACTGACAACTCCTAAGTTTTGTTTTATGAAGGGTAAAATGTTTATTTTATCATGCACAAAAGTGTAAAAATTCAAAAATTCCCCGGGGTAGGCAACTGTTTGTTGGCTGCTAGCAGTGGTAAAATAATATTTTTATTGTGCAAAAATACATGAAAAGACAAAAACACCCCCAAATATTCTGGTAATGCCAACCTTTCCATTGGAAAACTCAAAAATACCCCTAAATGCAAGGATACAATTGAAGTGCATTGAGGAGTAAAATAGTAATTATACTATTAAATGCACAATAATTTGTGTCTATTGCTACAGTAAAATCGGGACCTAATTTAGCTGATTTAGTAATATAGAACTCTCAACATCCATCTATTAAACTTATGAGAAAATATTCAAAAAGTTTAGCCCTAGACAAGTATCCATAGGAATTGGGTCATTAGAATTTTATGAACAAGTGAATGCCATAAAAGAATCAGACACTTCTACTATGCTGCTTATCCGCCGATTATGCACGAGCCCACAATACATGTCCTCCAGAACATCAAACGTAAAAATAAAATATTAAAAAAATCAGGAAATAATTTAATTACTCGAGGAGTGGTGCAAGATTCATCAAACTTACTATGAACAAGTGCGAGTCTAGAATGGGAATACACGTCAAGATTGTGTAGTAGAGGTACCATATCTCATTTCAATCCAAGTTTGTGGTTTGATAGCTTGGGAATCAGTTTCTTACGTCGGGTGCCTCTGCAAAAAGTATAGAAAGAGCCACAAGATTCAATCCTTGGTGTGTGGGAAATTATTCTTCTATAAAAGTAAAGCATTTCAAAAAGTTTGACAAACCAAAACCATTTGAGGGCTTTCAGTCAATCGATTCACCTACATGGCCAGGCATTTCTAGCTAAACAAATTATATGATAACGAGTTATGAGCACAACTAATTTCAATGTGGTTTATTTCATTAAAAAATTACATTTTGTTCTGTGGATAACTTATTAGATATGCTGTTACATGTTCATATTGCAGGGTTAATTTTCTAAATAATAAAAATACAATTAAAACCCTCATTTTAAAAATTAACAAAATGAAACTTCAGGAATATAAATAATAAAGTAATATGTCGTTAATTCAATTCAAGGATCTAGCATGCATTCCTAAAAATATTCGGATCATCTAAGTAAAATAAATATACTTTCAACTTAAACAAATAAATTTGATATCCATTGAAGTTAAGGAAAATCACTAAGATTATAAGTAAATTAATTAGATAAAAGCTTTCTAATCAATTTCTTACCATCAAGCAAATTAAATATTAAAAATAATTTTAATTTACCGGGGGCAGTAGCCTTATAAGCAAAGTCTATATTTATTCTAAACAACTATTCAAAAGTTTAAACAATTTAACTTAGCTTATTCTTCCCTTGTAAATTAAAGTGAAAGTTGCAACAATCAAATTAACTCTTTTGCAATTATTCTAGTCTATAACAACAATTACAGATTGAAAGAAACTAGACATCACAAATATATCGTATCAAAACAATTCAATAAGCATGAGCATAACTCAATAACATAATTCTGAAATAAGAATGAATAAATATTTGAATATAAAAGAATTGCAATGATAATGTTACTTCTCACAACTTAATAATGAAAGATGGTTTATATTCCCCCTAATTGAAGGTCAAAGTTTAATTTATAGTTGCTGAAAGATTAACACAAAACAGAGAGAAAAGAATGATGTAGAGAAAAAAAGGATTAGTTATTTATAATGTGATTTGCTTTTTTTATTTCTTCCTCTAGCTGTTGTCTTTCATGAGGATTCTAATTCTGATTAAGAGTCTTTAATGTTACTTGACTCTTTTTTCTTTATCTAGTAATTAAAGTTGATTAAATCTCTCATAATTTGTGTCGCGATGACGATTTTTTTTACGCGCTTCGCACCCCGCCATCCCCGGATTTGGGGAGACAACGACGTGAGGTGAAAAAGAGGGGTGTGTTTTATAGTCGCAAAATTACAACTATAAATATTAGGAGTCGCCACTTAGTTTTACGGTCACTAGAAAATCTATTGGTCTGCTAGAGTCTTGGGTAAGGGACTTGTTGTGCAAGGGGAAGAAGCATCACCCTCAGTGCACGCTACCTAAGGTAAGATGCATTGTTGCTTGATTGTTCTTGTAATTTAAATTTTTTTTACTGCAATTTCAAAAACCATTTTTTTGTCCGTTGGTGTACTTTATAATGTAATTTTACACTACAGTTACAAACCTTTTTTTATCTATGGATGTACTTTACAATGCAAATTTACACCGTATCTGAAAATCCTTTTTATTATCTATAGATGTACTTTAAAATATAAATTTATACTATAGTTAAAACCTTTTTTATTATCTACGGATGTACTTTAAAATGTAAATTTATACTGTAGTTAAAACCCTTTTTTTATCCATGGATGTACTTTACAATGTAAATTTACACCCTAATAGATAAAACAAAAATAGTTACAATTATTTTTGATATTTTGGCCAAATTCCAACGAATAATCGTAAACTGGTTACGATATCCAATTTTCGTTTTAAAACATGAAAAAGATGCAATATATATATTTACGAAAAATATGATGGAAAAAAAATCTTGGAATCCGGCTATATGCACAAAAACAATACATTTTTTTATATTTTTTTTGCATTTTTATACTTTTATATTTTTTTAAATAAAATGAAGCAAAAATAAATAAATAATAAAAACAAATCAGTGGGTTGACTGTCTAGCCCTTGATGGGCCGGACTGACATCCCATAATACAGGGGTTGGGCTGACAGTTCAGGTGGGCTGTCAACCCACTTCTTGTGGACCGGGCCCTCTAGTCCAGGTGGGCTGGAAGCCCAGCTCCTCCATGCATATGGGCTAGGCACAGAGCTCGGAAGATGGACGTTGCTGGAGATGAGGAAGATGAAGAGATGATGGATGTGTTCTGTCGTCTCCCTCTCTCTGTGTAAATTTTCCTGGTTTTTGCACCTCTGTTCGTGATTCTCTGTTTTTCTCCCTTACTTCGTAATTTTCCTCCCTGTTTTTCTCCCTCTTGTTTTCCCTCTATTTCCCTCTATTTTGCCAATTTTTCTTCGTTCTGTTTTCTACTCTCAACCCCCTCCTTCATGCAGCGTCCATGGTTGCTATTTATAGGGGACCGAGGCACCCCTCATGTACATTGCATGAGGTTATTGCCTTTGCCTCTGTCTCTGAATCTACAAGGTTGCGGCGTCGTGTCCTGCATTGTTGAGGTGTCAAAACAGTGCAGGCATGCAAATTTGGTTTTTGGGAGAAATACAATTTGGTCCCTAAATTTGCAATTGTTCTAATTGCATATCTAATTAGCTTTAAACTTTTAGTTTTGTGCAATTGTATCCCCGTCAGAATTTCGAGAGCGTCCTTATCTTTGAACGTCTTTTATATTTTGGTCCTTGGTTTCTGATTTGTGCCATCTAATCCTCAATTGACAATTAAACTCTCAATCATTTTCAATTTGACCCGTGATTCACGCAATTGGCTTGGAAAAATTCAATTGGGTCTCCGAAAATTTCAATCTTCTCAATTGAGCCCAAATTAAGCTCAAACACTTGATTTCTTACCAATTAAGCCCTTAATTAATTTGATGTGACCAATTTAAAGTATAATTAAATCCTTGCACTTAATTAATTCTGTCAATTAGACCCTAAATTAATTATTGATCAAAATTAAACTTTAAATTGGTCGACGATTAAATCAAATCAACCCATAAAAATATAATTATGTCGTTCAACTTAATTTTTACACAGATTTATCCAATGATAAATTATTTTTGCCTTACATCTGTATTTTTCTCTATTTTTGGAACAAAAAAGATACGATCAGACTCTCGAAAACAACCAAAATTTCCACATTAATTTTTCTACCAATTCCGACCCCTTCTATTTTTTTAGGTAGATTTTGGAGAGTAACCCAGAAATTGGGTTATGACATTTTGTGTTGAAAAACTAGCTTTGTTGCTGCCATCAATCTGTTGTAATTTAGACTTTGTTTGTAATTTAGTTTCTTGCAATATTCGACCACTCCAACTATATATTTTTGTTCATTGAATGTTATAGGATTCAAGACTAAACAAATATTCTTTATCTTATTTTTATGTGTCTGCGAATTATATTTTTATTTAAAATTTGTTTTTTGTGTTTTAGGTTTAATAAACAACAATTAGGCTTAGATACTTAGAGATTTGAGTTTGATTGTAAGTGGACTTTATACAAGTTAATATCTTTGGGTATTCTAGGGTTTAGCTTAGGTTCAAAACACAAATGCTACCCAAGTTTTAGATTAGGTTTTTTTGCTTAATGACATCGAGATTACAACAACTATGTGTGTTTGTGAGGTGATAATTCTCTCTTCCATGGTTCTCTAAAGGACTAAAAACAACTTATCGACGTTCAACTGACTTCATGACGTCAATCCATACTTCTTGTTCATGAATGATTATTCATTGGGTGAGGGATTGAATCTAATAGTGTCGGTGCCTAGATACAAGTTATCTTTTTTTTTTCGCACTCGTACTAAACCTTATTTACTTGGCTTTCCAGGAATTAGTGTCTTTGCATATAGGTTGCTTAACCGTGTGATCAAGACATTCACATCATGCAAAATATTTACAACATATCTAACATATTTGGGTGTTGGTTCATTGTTTTGAATACTTCGTTTCTATTTTTTTCTTCATGTCTTCATTTTTTTTCCACATTTTGGATAGATTCGCTTGCTACTTGTAAAACTATCATTGCGATTTTGTTATGCTAGTTTTCTTCGTTTTTTTTTGCTTCTTGAGTCATATACACCTATTTAAATGTATTGCAAAGTTGGTTGTATTCATTGTTGGTTTCAGTTCCACAAGAAGATGAGACGAGAGGTGTGAGTAAGTGAGGACACTAATAGTGGTTGAGTAAAACATGAGTGTTGTGAGGATATTTTTTACCGCTAACCAATTTTTGCAGGTACTATCATGTCAAATCAGCACACCTTCCCTTCTTGAAAGTGAGCTTAAATTCCAAATGCAAGGAAGGTTGGGGTTGAACCAAAATAAAACAATGGCATTAGGGCTAAAGGCCAAGGTAAGTTGATTATGAGGATTTTAAGGAGGACGTTGATGATATTAGCGATGGTGGATTTGAGGATGAGACCAAAGGTCATAGAGAAGGTTTTCAGCAACCTAGAAACCAAATGAATTTTGTGAATAGAACTAGGGGCTAATTCGATCAAAAAGGATAAATTTAGATGATATGATAATATAGATGGTGATTTGGATGCTATCAAACTGAAACTACTTTTCTAGGTAAAAATGACCCTGAAGCATATTTAGAGTGTGAAAAAAAGGTGGATTAGATTTTTTATTTCCATAATTATTCGAAGATGAAGAAGGTAAAATTGGTAGTCATTGAATTCACTAAGTACACACTAATTTGGTGGGATCAAAATGTGATCAATAGGAGGAGGAGGGGAGAAATGCTGGTAGCGTTGTGAGAGGAGGTTAAAGTGTTGATGAAAATACAATTTGTACCTAACCACTATTATAGAGATTTGTTTCTAAAATTGTTGGGTTTGTGTCAGGGTTCTGAGTCAGTGGATGAGTATTTCAAAGAGATGAAGATCGCAAGTGATTGAAGACAGGGAAACTAAAATGACTAGATTTCTTAATGGGCTGAATAAAGACATTGCAGATGCTCTGTAGAATTACAATATTATATGGAGTTGTAGGACATGGTCCTCATGACAACAAAGGTGGAGAGGTAAATAAAGAGAAGGGACAATACATATTTTTAGACCAATTCGGCCAAATCTTCCTCAACATGGAGGTCAAATTTGAAGAGAGAGGGGTTATCCAACCAAAACCTTATATGCATGCAAGGGCCGAACCACCAAGACTAAAAAGGATGCTCATACAGATGGATGAGAAAGGTAAATCTAAATCTACTCGTGAAAAAGATATTAAATATTGTAAGTGTTTAGGGAAGAGACACATTGCAAATATTGTAAGTGTTTAGGGAAGAGACACATTGCATCTCTGTGTCCAAACTGAGGAGTTATGCTTACATGAGATAAGAGAGAGAGAGGTTGTATCTGAAAACACACACAAAAAAATTAAAACAAAAATATAAGTTACAGACAAATAAAATTAAAAATTAATTAATTTTTTTATCTTGAATGTTACTGTTTGACAATATATTTTTTCCACTCCAGCCATGTGGATACAATAATGAATGATCGATGGATTCAGCAAGCCCGTGGTTTATGTCGAAGAATTACAAATCATAAATGAGTTTGAATGCAGTGGCAGTGTTTGACTAGTCCAAGAACCAAACTTAGTGATGGATTTATTGGTTTGCATTCTATCATCACGCCCCCATTAATACCTTCAACTACAATCGATAACCCTTTCTACCGTCATTATCAACTAGCCACTCCTTTGTGTCTTTGGCCACCATTGTTACCTCTCAATCTTGGACTGACCTGCATACGTTTTTAGACAACTATCATCTCAAGGACACAGATTAAATTCACATGTCGGGATAGATACGAAGTTGATTTTTTATTCAGAATTGAACTCCATGCTAACAACGAAAGAAATATCCTTAAAAAAAATATCATAATCTATTTCTAGATTATTCCCAAAATAAAATAAAATAAAATAAAAATAAAAATAGGATGACATTGTTGAAAATAAAGTTAAAAATTTGAGACAGATTCGAGAGCCGACTGTGCCTCTATTGTATCCAAAATGCAGATTTAAAACTCAAATAATTTATTATTGGATAAATATACGTAAAACTTAAATCAAAAGAGTGATTTCCAATCACCTTTAAAATTACTTAAAGTGATGGTTTGAAAATGTGATTAATGTTGTTTTTGAAAGTATTTTTATATAGAAATATATTAAAATAATATTTTTTAAAAACTATTATTTTTAATATCAATATATAAAAATGATTTGAAAATTCAAAACAAATAATTTAAAATAAAAAAATAAGATTTTTTTAAAATATTTTTAAAACACAACAAAGCAAAATGGAACCTGAAATAATATTGAAGCGATTCAAATTTTGCAGGATTTAGCAGATCATGCTTCTGCAGCCTCCATACTAATTACTTGCTAACATACATTATTATTTCTTATTAAATTCTTAAGAATCTGTCAAGATTTGAATAATTTATGAATTTGAATTATTAGAATTATTGGTATAAATTATGATAATAAATATTGGACCTCAAGAAATTTAATATTTAGATATAACCAAAAACAATTCTCAGAATTATTTCAAGTAATAATTAATTTTGAATTGAAATATTTTTGCAACGCATGAATTGCAGAAAATTTATCTGTTTTCTAGAATAAATGAACACTTTTAAAGTATTTAAATGGATTTTTTCTTGAAAATTTATTTGGACACATGAGAAAATTTTAAACCATATTTATTTATACAAATAAATATTACATGTCAAGATTTTTTAACCACATAAATAAACAGTACAACTTATTTAAGATAAGGTATACTAGAAATAATAGCAACTTACTTTACTCAACTACCTCCCTAGATTATCAGACCATCACAGGTTTTCTTTGAAATAATATTGCTTGAGAGTTTGTGTACAGTTGATAGATAGGGAAATATCAAACAAACGATAATAATAACACTGTCAAGTAATTATCGCTACCTGCTATTCATTTTGTTTGATGAATTTCCAAGTTGCATGAGGGAGTGTGGACCCAAAAGCAATGAATTTTCTTTACAGAAGCCATGAGTTGAGTTTGCAGAACTGTTGGTCTAGTAATCGTTATTCAGGGTTTTAGGCATGTACATTACCATATTTTTATAACATGATTTTATAATTGCTTTTCTGAATAATATAAAGTATTTTATTGTAATATTGTCATTCAAACTTAGCATTTGGTCCATAATATATCATTGAAACCTCAAATATCTACCTTCGAACCAATTAACAAAACAACAAAAAAGAACTTGAAATTAAATATGATATAGCATGCTTCTGGTACTGATTTACTTGTAACCGAACTCCCATACTCGGATTTTATTTTGTAATTTATGCATAAGAAATTGAATCCTTTTAACAATTTAAGTTCCCAATCACTACAACTATATAAATAATTTTTGGTGGCGTATTTCTGAAATATAATTTCAAAACTGGAAAAATAACACTTCTTGTAAGAACATTTAACTCTTCGAGAGAAGAAATTGCATGCATCATATATATATATATATATAGACACACACTAGCCACTTTCCCGCGGTTCGCCATGGTCAGAACCATAATTTTTTTTAATATACAAAATATTAATTATGTGATAATTTTTTTATTATAATTTAAAATTAAAAAAAAAAATTGTACATAATTTCTATGGAGTGCAAGTTTACTATAAAAACAAGAAGATTCAGATATCTGAATTATCGAATTCACTATATTAGAATTAATTTATTTTATAATCCAATTTAAATTAAACACAACAAACAACAAATAAATTGTGAAAACATCTGTAATAATCAAATAACATAAATAAATAGTTAATTTTCTATCTACAAAAAGAAGAAAATATTATTGAAAATCCATCCTTGCATTACCTTCATTATCATGACTATAACAATTAAAATTATTATCAACATTATTGTTCAAACAATTAAAATCATTAAATTACCCCAAAGAATAAAAAAAGATAAAATGATCTTTTGATCCTCAAACAATGAAACCATAAAATCATTTGATCCGAAAACAGATAAAAATAGCAGAAAACACCAAAAAAATATAAACAAAAAAGGTGAAATATTAATTTTAAAATGATCACCGACATAAATTAAAATTCGAGGATTGAATGGAATAAAAATAAAACCTTAATAAAAAATAAAAAAATAAAAATTAAAAACAAAAACTAAAAACATAGATGCATAAATACAGATAAAAAATAAACAATGTCAAGAAGGATTGAAAAAACCAAAGGAAATAATACCAAACAAAAAATTCAAAGAATAAGGGCCGAAATGAAAAATAAAATATATAATTAATTCCAATCGAAGAATAAAATTATAACAAATAAAAAATTTGGGACCAAAACAAATAAAGGGTTTTTTTTTTAAAAAAAAATTGTTGTGTAATTTTGTTAAATAATTAAAAAAATAAGGACCGAATGAAAAGTAACATATATGACTGAATTGGAGGACAAAATTAAAACTTGCATACCGAAAAAAAAATAAAGGAACCATAAACAAATCAAAAAATTAAAAGAATAAGGTTTGAAATTAAAACCAATATATATAATCAGTTTCAATTGAATGACATAATTGAAACAATCAAAATTATCAAGAATAAAACTGAAATCAAAAGAATAGGGTCCAAAATATAACAATCACAAACATAAAGGAGAACCATGTATTTTCTAGCGACAAGAGAAAGTAAAGGGAGAAAAAACCAAAAACTGGGGCTTCCCTGACAACGGTAAAACGACATGCCCTACATCGGGATGGAGAGGACAGGGCGGCGCACTAGGTGACATGGCGACAAAGTATATTTGGTGTCCGAACAACGCCGCACGCGTCATCTAAAAGGCGCGTGAACGTGAAACAATACTGGCGTGTTTGCAGTGTTTCTAAAAAGAAATAATAAAAAAATACTAAATTACCTAAACACTCCTGAACCCAGCAATAATCACTAAAAAACTAGATGTGAGAGTACCACCATGCCCCGACCACGTAACTTCTTTTTTGTCTTGTTTTGGAGGGTATGTAAATAAATTAGCCGGGTAAAAATTACTGAAAAATCCAAAATACTCTTTTCTAGCCTTATTTTTTTCAGCTTCCCGAGATAAATGGGTAATTTCACTGTTGTATAAAAAATAAAAATACCAAAGGGTACTAGGATCATTTTTTTTTACGATTCTAGAAATAAAATAGTAATTTTATTGTTGAAAACGGTGCATATTAATAGATTTAGGAACCAGGACCGGGCATGCGGACAGAACAATGAATGGTCGACGGCTAAAGCAAGCCCGTAGCCCATGTCGAAGAATTACAAAGTGTGAATGAGTTTGAAAGCAGTGGCACTCCTAGGCATGTCGAAGAACCAAACTGACGTAGATGTATTTATTGGTCTGCATTCTATCACCACGCCCCCATTAATAGATTCACCTATAATAATTAACCCCTCCTCCTCCCGTCATTATCAATTAAGCACTCTCCTTTCATATTCTCCGTGTATTTTGCCATCATCGTTACTGCTCAACCTTGGACCGACCTGCAGACGTTGTTAGACAACTGTCATCTCAAGCACACAGATTAAATGCACATGTCGGAATAGATACGAAGTTGTTTTCTGATTCAGAATTGAACTCCATGCTGACAACCAAAGAAATATTTTCGAAAAAATATGAATCATCAAATAAAAAGAAGTTATCATTCGTTGTGAGGCGTCGGAAATTTCGTTACTCTTTTGCAATTCCCTACTCGAAATTATGCGGTTGAAGAGTTGAAGTGAGGTAGCAGGGAGAAAGGAAACAAGGAATACCTGGCTCCCCGAATTTAGAGATAAACATGAATATCAATCATGGAAGGTAAATTTAGATCATTGATTCAGAGATTAATTTCAATATAATCTTTAATTAATTTAGATTTTAAGAGTTTGAACTAACAAATATAGATCACGATGAAATATCAACCTCTCTGTAACTCTACATAATATCTTAAAATTAATTATATTGTAATTTTGAAATTTTTAATAATTCTTAAAGGATGAAAAAAAATCACTCACTAAAAAAACGCTAACTAGTCTATGTTATTATAAAAAAAACTAATTAGCAAAGAGAGAGAGTAGATAGTACATATAATAATAATAATAATAATAATAATAATAATAATAATAATAATAATAATAATAATAATAATAAATAGGAAATGCTAAAACTGTATGCTTAAAAAAAAGGTGTGGGCTGAAATCGCTTCAGCCGATCTTAATTTTTTATTTTTTTGAAAAGCCTAGCTTAAGTTTAATTTCCCTTTCTGCTGCTTCTCGTGCAACAGATGGAGACGTGATTATATTATATTCCTTGGACCATTCTAATGTATGCATGACCTAGGCTAAAGTCTTTGACTCTGATATGTATGTATGTATGTATGTATGTATGTATGTATGTATTCAAGTTCTTTCAACCCGCAATAAAGCTATTATGGTGTACATGAGGATTTGAGAATGACTCCCTTGCCATATCTTTTACTATAATGTCTAAGATATCGGGCATTTAAAATGGGATGAGGTTGTCTTTTGCATATTCCTTATGTTTAATGTAAAACCTCAACACTAACAGCATGAGAAAGAAGAAGACAGATAAATTAAAAAGTACGTGGGTTGAGTAAAGGAAGGAGGGCTTGAAAAGGAGAGAGAGAGAGAGAGAGAGAGAGAGAGAGTTGAATAAGGAGAACATGGACACAAGGAGGATCTACCAAAATGAGAGAATGGCGCCAGAAAGGTTGCATGTGGTGAATGATGATGAGTAAAGAAAAGGAAAGAAAAAAAATGCAGAAAAAAGAGGGATGAAGGTTATAATTTAAAATGGTTAGTTCGAGTTTGCTCTCACACTGTTGAAAATATGAAGGACAAATGTGTTGTTGCTACTGATTGCGTCTTCAACAAAATAATCTCTGAACTGGGTCATTTTGAATTATTAAAAACCTATCATAGTTTAATTTGTTTTCCGGGTCTAAGTCTGGTTAATTCAACTACCAACCCGATTCAAGCTTTTAATTTTCACCAATCTACTTTGCTTTATAAATATTAATAAAAAAATGCAGTCCAAGCACTCCACTAGTATATAAAGACATCGAAGGTTTGAACTTGGATCACTGAATTGAGGTGTTACCAATTGAAATTCAGTGGTACTGTATTGAATATGGCAGATGAGAAAATCAAATCTTTGTTGTCTCAACCTCTACTCGAGAGGGAGAAAAACAACTTACCAAACACTTTTTTATCTGTTAAACTCAAATATGTGAAACTTGGTTACCACTACTTGGTTTCCAATGCCATGTACCTCACACTCATGCCAGTACTTTGCATGATTTTTTCTCATCTTTCAACATCCACGGTTGATGAGGTTTGGAATCGACTCAAATTCAATCTTGTGACAGTACTTCTTTCCTCAACCTCAATTGTTTTTACTGCTACACTCTACTTCATGAGCCATCCAAAAAAAGTTTACTTGGTGGATTTTTCATGTTACAAGCCCGGACCAGCTCATATAACATCTAGAGAGCTCTTCATGCAGTTATCTGCAGCGTCCGAGATTTTCACAGAGCAAAGCTTAGCTTTTCAAAAGAAAATCCTAGAGAAATCAGGATATGGTGAAATGACTTATGGCCCAAAAGGCTTGATGCAGGTCCCACCAGACCAATCCATGGCTGAGTCCTGGAGGGAATCAGAGATGGTGATGTTCGGAGCAATTGATGATCTCTTGGCCAAAACAGGGGTGAAGCCTAGAGACATAGGAATACATGTTGTGAATAGCAGTTTGTTCAATCCCACGCCGTGATTGTGCATCAAAAGTATTGTTAAATTTCTTATTTTACATATGTATTTATTAGTTTTATTTGAGATTTTATAATAATTGATGTGCTTTTTAGTAAATTTCTCTTAATGTTTCGACAAGTTTTTTTTGAGCTTAAATGAATTATTTCAGGAAATTTAAATGTCGAAATTTGGAAGAAAGAATTGGAGGAGAAATCTATGGAAAGCTAGAGGAAAGATTGTTACTTTATCTTGGGTCAAAAAGAAGAAAGATTCAGCTAAAAATGAGGAAGAAAATCGGACACAAAAATCTTCTACAAGTTGCCGAAATAATAAGTTTATCAGAACACCTTTTCCGAGTTTCAGTCATAACTTTTGACTCCGAGCTCCAAATTGTATGGTTGTTGATGTTCTGGAAAGCTAACAGAGAGGCCTACAACTATGTGTCTAATAGCTGTCTCCGAAAAACGCTTCTAAAGTGGGGTAAAGTGCAGTACAAAGTTGGCATCAAATCAGGCACAAGAATATGCTCCAAGTTGCCAACATAATGAGTTTTCCAGAACACCTTTCGGCGTGTCGGTCATATCTTTTGACTCAGAGATCCAACTTATATGGTTTTTAATGTTCTGGAAAGCTAACAGAAAGGGCTATAAATATGTGTCTAATAGCCTTCTCCAACAAACGCTCCTAAATAGGGTTAAATTGAAGTCCAAGTTAGCTTCAAATCTGTCTTGCAATATTTTCCGAGATTGTGTTTTGTTCTTCTTGTTTTAGATTTCAGTTTTATTTTAGTTGTAAAACTTATTATTCCAATTTGATTCAGGTTATTTCATGTTTATTAAAGTGTTTTTATATATAATTATGGTTGGCTAATCTCTTTCTTGGATCCAAATCAAGGATGATGGTGATTGAGGTGAGTTCTTTAAGATATGAATGAATCCTAATGTCTATCTTCACTTTTTCTTCATGAATTTTTTGTTATTGCAAAGAAATTTTAGAAATCATCTAAGTAATGTTATAATCTTGAATTTTTATGAACAAAACTTAGTTTTGGTATAAAGATTGCTTGATTCAATGTCTTACTTAATATGAAAACACTCGTTTATTCTTAAGCAATAATCATCTTCATGTTTTAGATCTTCATTGTAATATCTTCCGATCTAATATCACCATCGTTGATATTAGATTGAGTTATCTTATATATGTTGAAGGATTCACCAATACATCACCATCAAAATTGATTTGGAACCAAGACTTACCTTTTCTTATCATTTAAATCTAATTACTTTTTTTTATCTTAGAAAACAAATTCATTCATCATTCTCCTAAAATATTTTTGTTGTTACCTAGCTTAATTTATAAATCTAGCTCTCTGTGGATATGACCTCGATCTTACCGAGTTAATTGCTACATCGCACACTCATGCACTTGTGAGTTAAAACAAGCCGATCATAAATAGCGGTCAAGCAATTTGGCGCCGTTGCCGGGGAGCTAGCAAGCAAAGGTAACAAATTTAGTTTTGATTATTGGAAAAAAATATACAAAATAAAAAAAAAAACTCAAATGGCTGGTCTAACCGCCTAAAAAAAAAAAACTAAAAAAAAAATTGACCTCAGCTTTTTGGATATTGGACTGTGGACGGATATTGGACTGTGGACTGGACTACTAATTATTGGATTATGGCTGGTTCAACCGCCTCTTGTTTATTTTATTTTATTTTATTATGCTTTTTTATCTAATATTTACTGTTTTAAGTTCTTGGCCGGTATTACCGCCTTTTTATTCATGCTTGTTACAATTATCTTTTAATGTTTATTGTTGTTAATATTGCTTATTAGTTAGTGTGTATTTCCTAATTTGTTGTATTTTTTTTCTTTCAGCTATTACTTTATCTTTTACGTTTCATTTACTTTTATTTGCAATCTTTTTTTTTTCTCCTTTCCTTTCATATTCATATAATTGTCATATTGTATTCCATCATGGCTAATGTTGAAGATATAGAGGGTGAAGGGAGTGTTCAAGGTAATGGACCTCCACAATTCAATGATCAACCTAATTTTCGAACCCTTCGAGAGTATCTTCACCCGGCAAGACAAAGTACACCTTCGTGTATTATATTGTCTCTTAACCAACAAGCTTTCAATTTGAAACCGGGCATGATTCAACTTCTTCCCACATTTCATGGTATGGATTCTGAAAATCCATACATACACATTAAGGAGTTTGAAGAGGTATGCAATACCTTTATTGATAGAACATGCACGGAGGAAACCATTCGACTTAAATTGTTCCCATTCTCTCTAAAGGATAAAGCCAAGCTTTGGCTAAACTCCTTGCGTCCTAGGTCTATAGGTACATGGAGGGAAATGCAAGCTGAATTTTTGAAAAAATACTTCCCCACTCATAGGACAGCAGCCTTACAACGTCAAATGATGAATTTTTCTTGTAGTCCAAATGAGTCATTTCATCAAGCTTGGGAAAAGTTTAAAGACTTGTTGAATGCTTGTCCCCACCATGGTTTTGAGATGTAGAGGTTAGTGAGTTTCTTCTATGACTCTCTTACCGCAGATTTTAAAAAGCTAGTGTCAACCATGTGTAATGGTGAGTTTTATGACAAAGAACCAAGTAAAGCCTTTGATTTTTTTGATCAATTGGCTGAAAACACAAAGCAATGGGAAACTTCTCTCCCACTTCAAGTTGAATCTAGAAACACCGTTTCTCATTCAAGTGGGAGATTCCAATTGAAAGAGACTGATGACCTTAATGCTAGATTAGCCTCATTGGCTAGAAAAGTAGAGTCTCTTGAGATTAAAAAAGTGCATGTCATAAGTGAACAACAAGAGAAAAGTTGTATTGTTTGTGAGGGTAAAGGGCATAGGACAAATGAGTGCCCTACTATTCCAGCTTTCAAGGAGGTGTTATATGGCCAAACTTCTGATTCAAGTAATGTTAGAAAGCCATTTTCAAACCAAGCAGGCAATCCCTACTCTGATACTTATAATCCTGGATGGAGGAACCACCCAAATTTTGGATGGAGAAATGAGGGCTCTTCAGTACCTCAAACATTTCAACCTCCACCCCAACCATTTCATGCTCCCACACATAACACATACCAACCCCCTCATAAGAGATCCCTAGAGGATACTCTTCAACAGTTCATGCAAACACAAGGAGGAATCAACAACCAAGTTAACAAATTTCAAGATCGGACCAATAGGACCTTAGATGACATTCAAGTCAACTAACCAAGTTGACTCAATCACTAAGCATTCAAGAGAAGGAAAAATCCCAGCTCAACCAATGCCAAATCCTAGAGGTCGGATGCATATAAGTGAATCCTCACCCGGTGAATCCTCAAACCATGAACAAATCCAAGCCATCACCACCCTCAGAAGTGGAAAGATTATTGACAAAGCTATAGGTTTTGGGATTCCTAAAGGAATTGTGGAGGAGAAATCTAGGGAAAGTGAAGAAGGAATCAAAACACAAGTGACAAATGAAAGCTTGAGTGAGAAAGAAGGTGAGATAAATGAGAGAGAGAAGAGTGAGAAAGGAGATGATTCAACAAAAAATGGAGGCAAAGTGAGTGATTTAGAATTTGTTCCTAGACCACCATTTCCACAAAGGTTAGGAAAATCTAAACATGATCTTATGAACTCGAAATCTATGAATTGTTCAAACAAGTAAAGGTAAACATTCCACTCCTTGATGCAATTAAACAAGTCCCATCTTATGCAAAGTTCCTTAAGGACTTATGCACAATCAAAAGAAGATTGAATGTGAAAGAAAAGCCTTTCTAACTCGAACATGCCAGTGCCATCATCCGAGTTCAAGACCCTCCCAAATACAAAGATCCTGGTTGTCCCACCATTTCATGCATTATTGGAAGTCATAAGATAGACCAAGCTGTGTTGGATTTAGGAGCAAGTGTGAATTTAATACCCTACACTCGTTTACAAACAATTAGGTCTAGGGAAATCAAGCCTACTCGAATCACCCTTCAATTAGCTGATAGGTCAATCAAGATTCCTAGGGGTGTTGTTGAGGATGTATTGATCCAAGTAGATAAATTCTACTTTCCTGTTGATTTTGTAGTGTTAGACACCTCACCTGTTTAAGGTTCTAATGCTCCCATCCCAGTCATCTTAGGTAGACCTTTCCTAGCTACATCCAATGCTTTAATTAACTGTAGGAATGGGGTGATGAAATTGTCTTTTGGGAATATGACATTGGAGATGAATATTTTCAATATTTCCAAACAAATTGGTGAACATGAGGACATTAGAGAGGTGGATTTGATTCAAACTGTTTGTCAAGAACACTTTGAGAGAGAAGGGATAAAGGATCCATTAGAGAGAACTTTAATTCATGATGAAAGATTTTGTTCTTTGGAATGTGTTGATGAGGAAGTAAGAGAACTCGAGACATATCTAGATCCAATGCCTATTATGTCAACAGGTCAATGGACTCCATTGTTTGAGCCTTTGATTTCAGCCCAAGTGAAAGTTGAGACATCTCTTGTTCAACCTTATAAGCCAGAAATGAAGCCTTTACCGAGTGATCTTAAGTATGCATTTCTAGGGGAAGATGAATCATATCCTATTGTGATTTCATCAAAACTTAGCATAGAGCAGGAACAAAAGCTTTTGAAAGTGGTGAGAAAACACAAGAAAGCAATTGGGTGGACAATTACTGACTTGAAAGGAATTAGCCCTCTTTTATGTACACATAGAATCTATCTTGAAAAAGAGGCTAAATCTGTGAGGCAAATGCAAAGACGATTGAACCCAACCATGAAGGAAATAGTGAGAGGAGAAGTTCTTAAGTTACTTGATGCGGGTATCATTTATCCCATTGCAAACTCAAAATGGGTTAGTCCAACCCAAGTTGTCCCTAAGAAATCTGGAGTCACGGTAGTGAAGAATGCAAATAATGAGCTAGTGCCAACTAGAATCCAAACTGGATGGCGTATGTGCATTGATTACCGTAAGTTGAACATGGTGACTAGGAAGGACCATTTTCCTCTTCCATTTTTAGACCAAGTGCTTGAAAGAGTAGCAGGAAGAGCTTTCTATTGTTTTCTTGATGGATACTCAGGTTACAATCAAATTGAGATTTCATTAGAAGACCAAGAAAAAACCACGTTCACTTGTCCTTTTGGTACCTATGCTTATAGAAGAATGCCCTTTGGCTTGTGTAATGCACCAGCCACTTTTCAAAGGTGTATGATGAGTATCTTTAGTGACATGGTGGAAATTGTTTTGGAAGTTTTCATGGATGATTTTTCAGTTTATGGGGATTCTTATGAGTTGTGTCTAATGCATTTGGAAATAGTTATTGAAAGGTGTGAGGAGAGCAATCTTGTACTTAATTGGGAGAAATGTCATTTTATGGTGACACATGGCATTGTCTTAGGTCACATTGTCTCTTCAAAAGGGATAGAGGTAGATAAGTCAAAAGTTGAAGTCATTCAAAAATTACCTACCCCCAGGACTGTGTAAGATGTGAGATCCTTTTTAGGACATGCTGGTTTTTACCGAAGATTCATTCATTCATTCAGTACCATTGCCAAACCATTGTGTAACTTGTTGTCACAAGATGCCCAATTTGATTGGACATCAAAATGTCAAGAAGCTTTTGAAAAGCTTAAAGGGTTGTTGACCACTACACCAATCATGCAAGCTCCTGATTGGTCTTTACCATTTGAATTGATGTGTGATGCTAGTGATTTTGCAATAGGTGCTGTTTTAGGGCAAAGAAAAGATAAGAAACCTCATGTAATTTATTATGCTAGCAAGACTTTGAATGATGCTCAATTGAATTACACTACAACCGAAAAGAACTCTTAGTCGTGGTATTTGCTTTAGACAAGTTTCGGTCTTATTTGGTTGGATCTCTTGTTATTGTTTTCATCGATCATGCGAGCATTGAAATACTTGCTCACAAAACAAGATTCCAAGCCACGTTTGATGCGATGGATCCTCCTACTCCAAGAGTTTAACCTTGAAATTCGAGATAAAAAGGGAGTAGAGAATGTAGTGGCTGATCATTTATCCCGTCTTTCAAGCTATGAGAACATAGTAGATGAATCTCCAATAAATGAACTCTTTGTTGATGAAAATTTATTTTTTGCAGGTAATGTCTCCAACATTGGCTCTCCATGGTATGCTGACATAGCAAATTACCTAGCCACAAGTCAGATTCCTTCTCATTGGTCTAAACTTGACAAACATAAATTCTTGTGCAACGTGCGTACCTTTTTTTGGGATGACCCCTACCTATTTAAATACTGCCCTGACCAAATTGTTAGGCGGTGCATCCCTGATCATGAAATTCCAAGTGTCATTAATTTTTGTCATGCATTAGCCTGTGGTGGGCATTTCTCTTCCAAGAAAACCACTGCCAAGATCTTACAGTGTGGTTTTTATTGGCCCACCATGTTTAAAGATGTCCATGCCTTCTGTGTTGCATGTGATCGATGTCAACGCCTAGGTAACCTCACTCGGCGTGACATGATGCCCCTTAACCCCATTCTTGTTTTGGAAATATTTGATTGTTGGGGGATTGATTTCATGGGACCTTTTCCAAGTTCATTTGGTTACCAATTCATCCTAGTTGCTGTTGATTATGTGTCTAAATGGGTGGAGGCCATTGCATCTCGAACCAATGACCATCGAGTTGTGGTCAAATTCTTGAAAGAACATATTTTCTCTCGTTTTGGCATGCCCAGGGCTATGATTAGTGATGGGGGAAAACATTTTTGTAACAAGCCTGTTGGGATTTTGATGAGAAAATATGGTGTGATTCACAAGGTCAGTACCCCTTATCACCCACAGACTAATGGCCAAGCTGAGTTGGCAAATAGGGAAATCAAGAACATTCTAGAGAAAACAGTCAACCCAAACCGTAAAGATTGGTCCTTACGACTAGTCGATGCTTTGTGGGCATATCGCACTGTTACAAGACCTCTTTAGGAATGTCTCCTTATAGGCTAGTTTATGGAAAGCCTTGTCATCTCCCTGTTGAGATTGAGCACCGTGCATATTGGGCCATTCGGCAATTCAATGACAATGAAAATGAGATTGGAAAAAATAGAAAACTTCAATTGGATGAATTAGAGGAGTTGAGAAATGATGCATTCGAAAATGCAAAAATTTCAAAACATAAGATGAAAATTTTGCATGATAAACATATTCTTACAAAATCCTTTCATGTTGGTGAAAAGGTTCTCTTGTATAATTCACGATTACATCTTTTTCCTGGGAAGTTAAGAACAAAATGGATTGGTCCATTTGTGATTAAATCCATCTCTGAGCATGGTGCTGTTGAGGTAGAAAATCATAAGAATGGAAATGTTTTCACAGTAAATGGTCATCGATTGAAACCTTATCTTGAAAACTTTGTGGCTGAAGTTGAGACATTGGATCTTGATGATCCAATGCCATTGCAGTATCAGAATTAATGTGTTTTTATTTATTTTTATTTTTTTGTTTTTTTCTCTCTCTCTCTTATTCTTCCAACTCTTGTTTACTTGTTCATGCATTAGGGACAATGCATTATTTTAAGTTGGGGGGTATGAGGTTTTGTTTTATTTTCAAAAAAAAAAAAAAAATTGGTTTGATATTTTCTTTTAGTTGTGATATGCAGGTTAAAAAAAAGAAGAAGAAAAAAAGCTCAAGCAAGAAGTCAGCTCATGTCCAATTCAATCAGACATTCATCCTTGAAAAAAAAAGGGAGTAACAGTTTTCTAATCTTTATTCTTATTTTTTTTTAATTAAGGATAATTTAAAACTTAATTTTGGATATTTGATTGTGTTGAATGTTTGAGATGGCCATGCTTGTTTGAAAGAAAAAAAAATGCATTTGTATGTGAGTGAGACTTAATTAGGATCAACATTACATTTTTGGATTCATTATTGTGTTGAACATTGCATGCTTTAATTTGGGATAGATAATATCTTATAAAGCAAGATATAACATATTTTGTTTTTCTTTAAGATTATTGAAGTACATCTTTCCTTAAAAAATTGTGCGAGTTGTGTGATCATGCATAAAAGATGAGTGTGATGCTTTACTTGTGATCATCCCTTTAATCTAGTCCTAAACAAGGTTTAAGTAAATAGAGTAATAATTAAATAAATAGATGTGTGCAAAGTTCAACCTACTCCAATGTTTTGAGTTGCTCAGTAACTAGGGGTATTCATCACAAATGTTTATCTTTACGTCAAACGGCAGCTTGAAATATGAGTATGCAAAGCACTTTAAGTGTGTGACTTTGTGAGTAATCGGTGCATTCATCACAAATGTTTGTATTCACGTCAAAGGGAAGTGACCACTTAAAGAAAAAGAACAAATAAAGTTCACACAAAAGAAAAAAAGAAAAAAAGAAAAATATATATAGATAGTTATTTCTCTAGTTTGCTACCTTGTTTGTAGTGGAAAGAAGGGAAGATTACAAGTCGAGTTTTGCATGAATTAATTATCTTGGTTGCATGATAAATACGATTGAATTTGGAATTTTGTATGGATATTTGATTTAGAGAATGTGAGTATGTTTATTTTTCTTTATTCGCTATTGTGTACACACCAAGTTGAAGATACCAATGTTTGCATGATAGGTCCTTTAAGTGTAATGAGTCGAATCTAATTATGGTTATTATTATTTTTATTTCAACGGTTTTATGTTTTGTTTTGCTTGAGGACTAGCAAAATCTAAGTTGGGGGGTGTGATTGTGCATCAAAAGTATTGTTAAATCTCTTATTTTACATATGTATTTATTAGTTTTATTTGGGATTTTATAATAATTGATGTGCTTTTTAGTAAATTTCTCTTAATGTTTCGACAAGTTTTTTTTGAGCTTAAATGAATTATTTCAGGAAATTTAAATGTCGAAATTTGGAAGAAAGAATTGGAGGAGAAATCTATGGAAAGCTAGAGGAAAGATTGTTACTTTATCTTGGGTCAAAAAGAAGAAAGATTCAGCTAAAAATGAGGAAGAAAATCGGACACAAAAATCTTCTACAAGTTGCCGAAATAATAAGTTTTTCAGAACAACTTTCGGAGTTTCAGTCATAACTTTTGACTCCGAGATCCAAATTGTATGGTTGTTGATGTTCTGGAAAGCTAACAGAAAGGCCTACAACTATGTGTCTAATAGCTGTCTCCGGAAAACGCTTCTAAAGTGGGGTAAAGTGCAGTACAAAGTTGGCATCAAATCAGGCACAAGAATATGCTCCAAGTTGCCAACATAATGAGTTTTCCAGAACACCTTTCGGCGTGTCGGTCATATCTTTTGACTCAGAGATCCAAATTATATGGTTTTTAATGTTCTGGAAAGCTAACAGAAAGGGCTATAAATATGTGTCTAATATCCTTCTCCAAAAAACGCTCAGCAATAGGGTTAAATGGCAGTCCAAGTTAGCTTCAAATCTGTCTTGCAATATTTTCCGAGATTGTGTTTTGTTCTTCTTGTTTTAGATTTCAGTTTTATTTTAGTTGTAAAACTTATTATTCCAATTTGATTCAGGTTATTTCATGTTTATTAAAGTGTTTTTATATATAATTATGGTTGGCTAATCTCTTTCTTGGATCCAAATCAAGGATGATGGTGATTGAGGTGAGTTCTTTAAGATATGAATGAATCCTAATGTCTATCTTCACTTTTTCTTCATGAATTTTTTGTTATTGCAAAGAAATTTTAGAAATCATCTAAGTAATGTTATAATCTTGAATTTTTATGAACAAAACTTAGTTTTGGTATAAAGATTGCTTGATTCAATGTCTTACTTAATATGAAAACACTCGTTTATTCTTAAGCAATAATCATCTTCATGTTTTAGATCTTCATTGTAATATCTTCCGATCTAATATCACCATCGTTGATATTAGATTGAGTTATCTTATATATGTTGAAGGATTCACCAATACATCACCATCAAAATTGATTTGGAACCAAGACTTACCTTTTCTTATCATTTAAATCTAATTACTTTTTTTTATCTTAGAAAACAAATTCATTCATCATTCTCCTAAAATATTTTTGTTGTTACCTAGCTTAATTTATAAATCTAGCTCTCTGTGGATATGACCTCGATCTTACCGAGTTAATTGCTACATCGCACACTCATGCACTTGTGAGTTAAAACAAGCCGATCATAAATAGCGGTCAAGCACGCCGTCTCTCTCGGCTAGAATTGTGAATCACTGCAAGCTTAGAGGGAACATTTTGAGCTATAATCTTGGTGGTATGGGCTGCAGTGCTGGACTTATTTCTGTTGATCTTGCCAAAGACCTTTTACAGGTTTGTTACTTCAAATGGCAAGCTTTTAAGGTCTTAATTAAAGGTGTCACTCGCGCTCGCGCATATATACAAACAAATATGTTTTTAAAATTAAGCATAAGTTTGTACATAGTTCAATGGGACTTCTATCCTTAATCTACCTGTCAAAAGGTCCCAGTTTTGATATCTCCTTTCTATATATATAGATATAGATTACAATAATTACAAGGATTGACATTTCATTGTAACAGGTGCATCCCAACTCCTATGCCTTAGTGGTGAGTGCCGAGAACATTACTCGCAACTGGTATTTTGGCAATGACCGATCGATGCTCGTCACCAACTGCCTCTTTCGTATGGGAGCAGCCGCGGTCCTCCTATCCAATCGGATATTTGATCGTCGCCGCTCAAAGTATCAGCTTATGCAAACTGTACGTATACACAAAGGTGCAGATGACAAGTCCTTCAACTGTGTCTTGCAACGAGAGGATCCTGACACCCAAAGAGTTGGGGTCTCTCTCTCAAAAGACCTAATGGTTATAGCTGGAGAAGCTCTTAAAACGAATATAACCACTCTAGGTCCATTAGTTCTTCCAGTCTCCGAACAACTTCTCTTTTTTGTAACCTTGGTTTCCAAGAAAATCTTCAAAATTAAGATAAAACCATATATTCCTGATTTCAAATTGGCATTCGAGCACTTCTGCATCCAAGCGGGAGGAAGAGGTGTGCTGGATGAGCTTGAGAAAAATCTTGAGCTCACTGAATGGCACATGGAGCCATCAAGAATGACTCTTTATAGGTTTGGAAATACTTCTAGCACCTCTTTGTGGTATGAATTGGCTTACTCGGAGGCGAAGGGAAGGATCAAGAAGGGGGACAGAATTTGGCAAATAGGTTTTGGTTCAGGATTTAAGTGCAACAGCGCCGTGTGGCGTGCTATGAGAGCTATCGACCCGACCAAAGAGAAGAATCCTTGGATGGATGAGATTGATGAGTTTCCAGTTCGAGTGCCTAAAGTGTCACCTCTTGTTTATTAATCATCGATCATTTAGGAAAATACCATCCTTATTATTATGTCTTTTTTTTCAATCAGGAATATGTTATTATCCGATTGCAGGATTTAACATTAAATAAAAATGTTATTTTCGCATCTCTTTTGGTGTACAAATAACATAATTGAAATTCGTGTTGTAATGTTATGGTTGTATTTGTTTTCACATTTCTTTGTAGCCCTAAAAACAATCCTGTTGTCGCCCCTAGGTCCGATGTTTATTATTGCGTGGATGTTCAAGTTGGTGTTTCATTAGTGGGTTTTTGCCCGCTATTTTTATTCCTATATATATCGGTTTTGTAAATTAAAAAATAAATATTTTGTGATGACTGAGCAGCATGGTTTCTATCTTTGTCACCGTCAAGCAACTTGGCCATTAAAACACGTTTAAAAGTTATCAAAATCATCATTTGACTCTTAAAATTTTATAATTTTATAAGTTAACAAGTATTTTTGTGCTAAATCAGATTAAAGTTTCAAAACTTGTAAAATTGTGTTTGATTCATGCAAAATCAGTAAATCAATCCGATTTAAGTTTTGGACACATCTAGAGTTTGAATTGAATTTCTATTGTGATTTTAGATGGGAAGGAAACTAAATATCTCGCTATTTTTAAATACATATGATAAGCTCGGTAGTTTATTCATTTGAGAGAATTATGTGTTTGAAATCGTGACTGAAATCTATCAGGAATTTATAAAGATTAGAGATTTAGACTATATGTAAAAAAAATTAGAATAAATACTTTGCTTTTATTATCATATTTTATTTAATTAATGAATTTTAGATAATTATTTCTATTTTAATTTTTATTTGGCACCTTGAATATTTTTAATAGTTTATTTTAATTATTAGACTTATTAGCTTATAACCTAAAAGAGGTTCATTATGACTTGTTATGGTGGGAAAAACCAAGTTGACATTGGATTCTTGTGTACTCACTAAAACAACCTACTATAACTATCAAATTTGAAAGTTTATGACACCTATATGGAGCCAATAGGTGGGACGTTTCTCCATTGAGCTAATGAATGGAAATTTACCTTACTAAAGGCAAGATTATCCTCTTTGAACAACTATAAATAGAGATGAAATCTATGACCTAAGGGAGGAGAAATTAGAATCCAAAATTCAAAACAACCCAGCCCTTTCCCCAATTTTTTGTCCACCGAGAGTTCATTTGTTTTTTCCAGCCACCACTACCATAATATTCGTCACAAACACCTCTCATAGCCAACATAAAAGTGTCCTCTACATTGCGGAGCAACCCAAAGCCGCCAATCCTCTCCCTTTCCTTCTCTTCCTCCCCCGTGACTGCAACTGTCATGATTTCTTGGATTTTCTGGCCACCACTGCAACCACCAACCCCACCAACCCTTTCCTTCTCTTTCTAGCTAGACTTGTTTTGTAACAGCCCGGATTTTTTTTTTAATATATATATATATGCATAATCCCATACAATTACGACCAATATTAATTCTCATCAGTAAACATTATCCATACAATAACATTCCATTGTAGAAATAAGGTCCGCATAAACGTTCAATAACATTTCATATTACTGTTTTCATAACTAAAGGTTTTTTTCTTTTTTATTTAGAAATATACACACATAAACCTGGTTTACGTTCTCAATCTACGAATGAAACTTCCAAATTTACACAAAAGGGTTTTTACAAACTTATACATTACATAGATCACTTCATCCTAAAACTACTAAATTTCGCATGCAATTTATGTGGTTCTTTTTCCAAGAGTAGATCCCCTTTTAATAGGTTCCCTAGATTTCACGTGGTTGTGACGTCCCTGCAGTAGCACAACATATAATGAAATGTAATTTCTTAATATTAGTATTAAAATTCTAACCTAAGGACCAATCAAAGAAAAGAACACAAATATCTTAGAATTTCTATATACACATGGTGCAATTTAGTTGTAAAAGTTTACAGGGACTTCATTCTTTTTTTTCGTGTATCATTATCATTCCTTTGAATATTATTTTAAGACACTCCTATCTGAGGTCAACCATTACTACCCATGATCTCTTTCTATGACCACCGTTAGCCGAAACTAACCATTCTTTTATTCCGGCTATCCTTTCGGATGCCATTAGCCGTAACTAATCAATCATTTATTCCGGCTGTCATCACCCAATTTTTGGGTGACTCCCCAAAATATACCAAAAATAACAAAAATAAAATAAAAAGGGTCGGCATGGGTGGAAAAATCAATGTGCAAATTTTGGTTCTTTTCAAGAATCTAATTGTATATCTTTTGTTCCAAAACAATGAGAGAAAATACAAATTCGAGGTAAAAATTAAGTCAAAAATCATAATTATATTTTTTATAGGCCAATTTGATTTAATCATGGGCTAATTCAAAATATTATTATGTTTGAGAATTAATTTAGGGTCCAATTGAAGAATTTAATTAAGTGCAAGGACTTAATTATGTCTTAAATTGATCAAATTAATTTTATTCAGGGCTTAATTGATGAAAAATGAAACTCTTGAATTTTATTCGGGTTCAATTGATAATTTTGGAATTTTTGGAGACCCAATTGAATTTTTTCCAAGTTAATTGTGCAAATTAAGGGTCAAATTGAAGTTTAATTGTCAATTGAGGGTCGAAATGCACAAATCAAAAGAGAAGGACTAAAATGAAAAAGGCTCGCAAAAGTTAAGGTTAAGTTGAAATTTGGTCAGGGGTATAATTGCACAAAATTACAAATTTAAATCCAATTGGGGACGCAAGTAATACAATTACAAATTGGAGGACCAAGGTATAATTATTCATTTACTATTGTCAACAACATGCCGCCCGACCAGCCACCAACAAGCTGCAACAGCTTGACTTTTCTTTTTGCCATTAATTACACCCACCGAAAGCAAGTGTCCATAACCCCTATAAATAAGAGAAAAAACGGAGAACAAGAGGTCCAGAAAGGAGGGGAGAAAAACCTGAAAAAAAAACCGAAAAATTGGGAAGAAGAGTTTCGGTTACAGAGGGGAAGTAGAAAAAAAAGAGGATGAAAAACCTGCAAAAATAGAAAAAAAGGAGAAAAAACTGGAGAAAAGAGGAAGAAGAGATGAAATAATATACCCGTAACAGTCATCTCTCTCTCGACCATTTTCACGCTCGCGTCCCTCTCTCTCTCCATCTTCGCCGTCGACCACCAGGCCGAAACCAACAACTGCCTTCACTTCCTCTTCTTCTCCCTCTCTGCTCATTTCTCTTTCTTTTTTTTCTTTCTTTCTTCTTCACCTTCTCGGTCGAACAGACCTCTGTCTCTCCTCTCTCTCTTGAAACCAGCCCGCTGGTCTCTCTCTCTTCGCCTTCGTTCTTCGCTCCAGCCACCGTCTCCGACCACCATGCGCCACCTCGTCCTCCAGAAGCTCCCCAACAGCTTCCTCAGCAAGATTTTCCTCTCCATCACCGGCGACGAGGAGCACAGCAGAGACAGCCCAAACAGAGCATAAACCGGCGACTTTTGACGCCCATTCCGGCCGCCACAAACCTCCGTTTCCAAAACGACAACGACAGGAAAGACCACCTCGCTCCCCTCTACAAGTCTGTATAATCAGGTAACCCTCTCATGGATGTTGGACACTTCGCATGAACAGTGCACATGCACTGTTCTTCTTCCTCTGCGTTTTTGTTTTTTTTTAAATTTTATTTATTCATTTTTTCTGGATCGGGCCGGGTTGGCCCGACCCAGCCCGCAGATATGTGGGCTTCCAGCCCACGATGGCTGGAAGCCCGACTTGTTCGAGTTGAGTCGACGACTCATAGTGATCGCAGACTCAACTCAATAAAAAATAAAAATAAAATAAAAAAATAAAAAATAAAAATAAAAAAATAAAAAATAACAAATATAAAAAATATTTTTTTAAAATACTTTTGAAAGATATATATTTATTATTATTATTATTACAAAAAAGAAATCAAAATACAAATGTTTTCGTGCATACGGCCGAATCCCAAAACTTTTCTCATTGTATTTTTCGTAAAAAAATATGTTGCATATTTTTCCATATTTTTTTAAATGAAATTTTGGATATCGTAACCAGTTTGCGATTATCCATTGGTATTCGGCCAAAATATCAAAAATAATTCAACAACCTTTCGGTTTTAGCTTTCGTGGTGTAAATTTACAAAGTAAAATACACCCACAAATAAAATATTTTTACAGTGTAAAATTACATTGTATAATACTTCCGTAGATTAAAATAATTTTAACTACGGTGTAAAATTGCATTGTAAAGTACATCCGTGGATAAAACAAAACTTATAACTGCGGTGTAAAATTACATTGTAAAGTACACCCGCAAACACAAAAAAATGTATTTTTTTTAAATGCAGTGTAAAAATTCTAACCTAGAAAAAAAACAATCAAACAACAATGCAGCTTACCTTAGGTAGGGTGCACTGGGGGTGATGCGTCTTCCCCTTGCACAATAAGTCTCCTTATCCTAGACTCTCGCAGACCAATAGGTTCCTAGTAATCTTAATACTAGGTGGCGACTCCCAATATTTATAGTTGTAAATTTTAAGACTAATAAACCCCACATTTTCACCGCGCGCCGTTGTCCTCCCGAATCCCGGGGTGAAGGCGGGGTGCGAAGCGCGTCCCAAAATCGTCGTCGCGACACCGGCCATCCTTTCGGATGCCATTAGCCGTAGCTAATCAATCACTTATCCCGGCCATCCTTTCGGACGCCATTAGCCGTAGCTAATCATTCACTTATCCCGGCCATCCTTTCGGACGCCATTAGCCATAGCTAATCATTCACTTATCTCGACCATCCTTTCGGACGCCATTAGCCGTAGCTAATCATTCACTTATCCTGGCCATCCTTTCGGACGCCATTAGCCGTAGCTAATCAATCATTTATCCCGCCCATCCTTTCGAACGCCATTAGCCGTATCTAATCAATCATTTATCCCGACCATCCTTTCGGACACCATTAGCCGTAGCTAATCAATCATTTTCCACATTTATGCATTCATTAATTTAATATAAACCTCAACGTAATTATGAACTATTCAATTTAGAAA
Organism: Salix exigua; assembly: GCA_032356905.1. Taxonomy (NCBI): domain Eukaryota; kingdom Viridiplantae; phylum Streptophyta; class Magnoliopsida; order Malpighiales; family Salicaceae; genus Salix; species Salix exigua. The sequence goes on along the minus strand of CM063597.1, from coordinate 6,305,256 downwards.
GTTTCTTACATGATGTAAGCTTGGAGGGTTATAATTCACTTACTTGCTCTACTTCGGGGTTGTTCTTGCCTGGTCGATGGTTCAATCCCGACTGCTCCGCCTGCGACATCGATGCATAATTATTAGTATACTTCTATTTTCAATTTCATATTCATCAATATACTTATGTCAACAATTCCAACTAAAACAAGCTTACAATTTTCAGTAAAATTATCAAAAATTTCTTTTCATGATCTCATAGAATTTTTCAGCGCAATACACACATGAGATTTCAGCAACAATACCCATCAATTCTCATCCTAGGTCCATATTTTCCATCCTAAGTTATACATGAAAATTTCAGCATCATATTCATAAAGTTTTCATCATAACTCACACTTTCCAGCACAATTTATACATGAAAATTTCAGCATCATACTCATCAATTTTTCATCATAACCCCACATTTTCCTTGTTTCTTTTAATTCATTTGTTTCAACCTTCAAGAAGAACCATAAAAAAAAATCTCATGACACTTACCTATCTTATCTCACTTTTGTTTTATGAAACTTTGCAACTCTTCTTCCTCCTCTCTATTTCATTCACTATTTTCACAAGGTCCTCTCCTTTGTTTTAGCTTAAGTTTTGTTTGAGAAAAGAAGGAAATGGGATGGAAAAGAAGAGGTTGTGTTGGCTGCAAAGAGGAAAAATTGGGTGAGAAGAGAAGGGATAGAGTTCGGCTAGGTGGAGAAAAATTGGGTGGAGAAAAGAAGTTGGGTGGAATTGGGTGGAGAATAAATTAAGTTGGGTGGAATTGGGTGGAGAAGAGAAAAAATGGGTGGAAAAGAGACCCCACACCCACTCACCTCGTATTTATTTTCAAAACATGGAGAGTTGTTTGGGGTTTGGGTTACCTATATACTAATCCTTGTTTTGTTCAATCTAAAATCGGTTTTTGCTCTTCCTTTTCCCCCCGCTTTTTCCTAAACAAAACAAATTTGTCTTAATTTCCCATTTATATATATTATTTTTTTCCTCGGGTGTTTACATGTTTTGGCCCAACCTTATTGGTTGGGCAGGTTCCAACACAAACCTAGTTGAGTTTGGCCATTTTGGCCCAACATGGTTGGGTAGGCCCATTCGCTCAACTCAAAAAATATTTAAACATACAAAAACATAAAATTCACATTTGAAAAAAATACAAAAAAAATGTTTTGTTTTCGTATCATAAATTTTTTTAAGCATATTCTCACAATTTATTTTATATGATCAGAGGTTAAAATTTGACCAAATTATCAAAAAAAATTCAGCAACCATTTTTTTCATTTTATTTTTGCTGGAGACTTTAATATGTGATGCGTAAAACTATATTGTAAAATACAGTCTTAGATGTTAAATAGACAATAAATGTTGCGCTAAAATCTGGACCTTAGAACTATTAGGTTTTTTGACCCAATGAAGTAGAGACTCTCTCAAGAAGAGAGATCTACTCCGAACCTTAGAAAGACTGATAAATAGAAATCTGACCTAGAAAAATAATCAAATAACAATGCATCTTACCTTAAGTAGAGTGCAGTAGGGGTTGTGCGTCTTTTCCTTGCACAACAAGTCTTTATCTAGAGTCTCGTAGACTATTAGATTTTATAGTAACCCTTAATATTAGATGGCAACTCCAAAAAATTATAATCATAATTTTGTAGAAATGTAGCAATTACAGAGGAAAATGAGAGGATTCTGTTTGAGAGAGAGAGATAGAAGTGGAGAATCTGAAATTCTTGTCGTCTGTTATTCTGTTTTTCACACAAAATGAGCATGTTCAGTTCTCAGCTATTTATACACATTCACTATTTCATTTATGTATACTCATTGCATGCATACATTATCATTTCATACACTTCCATCCCCCCTCAATCACAAGCTTACATAACCCCAACATGAGATTGCGAAAATGATTAAGAAATAGAGGAGAGCTCAAGCCTTTCGTAAGAATGTCAGCAAACTGCTCCTGTGACGAAACGAATTGAACAACAAGTTGCTTGTTAGACACCCTCTCACGAACAAAATGCATATCAATTTCAATGTACTTTGTGCGTTGATGTTGCACAGGGTTGAAGGAAAACGCAATGGCAGACAAATTATCGCATAAGAGAACAGGGGGTTGATGAAATGGAACACGCAAAAACTCCAACAACTGCTTGATCCAGTCAAGCTCAGCAGATGTAGTTGATAATGCCCTGTACTCAGCCTTAGTTGAAGATCTGGACACCATTTTTTGTTTCTTAGAAGACCACGAAATAGGATTTGAATCGAGGAACAAAACAAAACACATTGTCGATCATCGATCATTCGGATCTCTAGCCTAATCAGCATCATTGAATGCTGTGAGGTCTAAGGTCCCTCTCTGATAAGTAATCCCAACATGAAGAGTGCCTTTGAGATACCTCAGAATGCTTTTGAAAGCCACAAAATATTCCACCATATGATGTTGCATGAATTAACATACTTGATGGATAAAAAATGCAATGTCCGGCTTGGTAAACATGAGATATTGTAGAGCTCTTACAATGCTGCGATATAATACTGGATTATCAAATGACTCGCCAACATCCTTCAACAACTGTTGATAGGGAAGACATGGTGTAACACATGGCTTCGCAACCTGCATATCAGTCTTAAGAAGAAGATCTTGTATGTAGGTGGATTGAAAGAGAAATAATCCTGTAGGTGTAAGAGAATTACGAATCCCCAGGAAGTAGTGAAGGTCCCCCATATCAGTAATCTCAAATTTAGCTGTGAGAGATGCAATAATTTGATTAATGACTTGTGATTATAATGTCATCAACATACACCAGTAAGATGATAATCCCAGCCTCCAGATGTTTGACAAAAAGGGAAGAATCTGAATATGTGTGACAAAAACCCAATGTAGGCAAGAATGATGTGAATCTGTCATTCCACGCACGGGGGGCCTGCTTCAGGCCGTAAAGAGACTTATGCAATTTGCAAACCAAATGTGGCTGTAATTGATCAACAAAACCAGGGGGTTGTGACATAAAAACATCCTCATGAAGAATGTCATGCAAGAATGCATTTTTAACATCAAGTTGTCTTAAACCCTATTGCTACCCAAATTTTGATCTACTTATTTTTATGTTTCGGAAGAAAAAGAAAACAATAGAAAAAAGACAAAAATCCAAAAATATCTTTTTACAGGGGCAAAATTGAATGAATTAAGAATTTAACAGTCAATGCAGGGTCAAATCGCACAAATTGGAAATGAAGGACCAAATTGAAACAAGCATGTAAGGTAAGGGCGGATTTTGAATTTTGCCTCTAAAAACCTCTATAAATAGAGTTGTCCACCCACAAATAAAAGGGACCAAAAATTACACATACACAAAAAACCCTAACCCTAAAAAAACCCATCTCTTTCTTCTCCAAAGGGTTGCAGCCGCCGCTGCAGCCCTACCCCATTTTCTTCTTCCTTTGACCTCTTCTTCTCCCAACTAAACCAACCCCAGAGCTAGCACAGGAAACCCCCTTGCCTTCAACCTTTTTTTCTTATCCGGCCAGACTCCCTCTCTCCGGCGATCTCCCTATTTTTCTCTCCAGCCTTTACCTCCAGACCCTCACGTTTTTTTACCACAATTTCCTTTCCCCACGCAGCCCTTCCTCTCCATCTCATCCTTGCTTTCAGCCCTCAATTGTAGCCCCCGTCTCCCCTCCATTTACTCTCTGCCTCTCCTCTGCGACTCCGACCAATATGGCCTCCTTCCCCTCTCCCTTTGACCGACCCATTACCCCCACTCTCCTCTTAGCCTTCCTCTATCAACACTCAGCAGACCCACATAGCCTTCATCTCTACTAGCCCCGACCACCCACGATCTCCTTTCCTCTTCCTCTCCAAGCCACCACAACAACCCCACCATGAGCAGCCTCACCATCTCGTGAAGAAGAAGAAACCATGAAGAAGAACAGAACCCTGACAACAGAGCCAAGACTTGAAGGAAAAAACCAATTGATTTTTTTCTTGTGTTTGTATTTGTGTGGCTGCTTCTGTTTGTAGGTTATTGTGGACACCTTCACCGGCGAGGAAAAGAGCAGAAGAAAAGGAAGAAGAAGAAGCCAAGAAAGGCAGATCTGAGATCTATAGAGAATTTTGATTTTTGTTATGCTTGTGCCTTGTTTGCTTTCATTGTTGTTTTGCAGGCCTTTAGAAGGCCGTCTCTAGTAAAAGAAGGAAGAGAAGGGACAGATTCGTCCCCGTCCAACTGTTCACGGTGGCGCTTGAACCCACGCACTACCAGTGATGGTGGCGCGTGGGATAATGTGCCACCAGCCTTCCAGCCACTGTCACCACTGTCCGGAACTGTTCATGTTTGCTTTATGTAATTTTCTTTATATTTAGATGTTTATTTGAATTTTTATTGTATTTTGAATTATTATTTGTAAAATGTGATATGGAAAAAGAAAAAGATAATGTGTGTGTGTTTTGTGTTGTGTTGTGCTTTATTTATTTAATCATTTATGTTGTTGTCTTAAAAAAAAGAATATAAATTGAAAATGTAAATAAGTGTTTTCTTTGCAAACGGCCAAATAAGTGTTTTTCCTGAAAATTTATCTTAGATTTAATAACAAGTTTATTAAATCTTGAAAATTTGGCTAATATTAAAACAAATCGCAAAATTAATTCATGAAAATTAATGGTTAATTTTAGGTAGTAATTATTGGATTTACGTGTAGGCTAACATTACATATTCAGGAATAACCACCAAAATTATCAGGATTATTCTGAGCGGTGGTCGATTTCTTTTTATGGATCGGTCAACCGTTAAATGAATTCATGAGGATTAATGGTTAATTTCAGGTGGTGAATGAAGAAACTACAAGTAGGCTAGCATTTACATATCTAGAAATAATCAATAAAATTCACAGGATTATTCTAAGCGGTGATCGATTTCTTTTTCAATCGGAACATTTTTCATGTGAATAAATATGATCCATTGAAGCATTCAAAATCACATCGAAATAGACAATGCAGCTTACCTCAGGTAAGGCGTACAAGGGGTGCTAATACCTTCCCTTTATGCAACCAGTCTGCTTGACCGCTATTTATGATCGGCTTGTTTTAACTCACAAGTGCATGAGTGTGCGATGTAGCAATTAACTCGGTAAGATCGAGGTCATATCCACAGAGAGCTAGATTTATAAATTAAGCTAGGTAACAACAAAAATATTTTAGGAGAATGATGAATGAATTTGTTTTCTAAGATAAAAGAGAGTAATTAGATTTAAATGATAAAAAAAGGTAAGTCTTGGTTCCAAATCAATTTTGATGGTGATGTATTGGTGAATCCTTCAACATATATAAGATAACTCAACCTAATATCAACGATGGTGATATTAGATCGGAAGATATTACAATGAAGATCTAAAACATGAAGATGATTATTGCTTAAGAATAAACGAGTGTTTTCATATTAAGTAAGACATTGAATCAAGCAATCTCTATACCAAAACTAAGTTTTGTTCATAAAAATTCAAGATTATAACATTACTTAGATGATTTCTAAAATTTCTTTGCAATAACAAAACATTCATGAAGAAAAAGTGAAGATAGACATTAGGATTCATTCATATCTTAAAGAACTCACCTCAATCACCATCATCCTTGATTTGGATCCAAGAAAGAGATTAGCCAACCATAATTATATATAAAAACACTTTAATAAACATGAAATAACCTGAATCAAATTGGAATAATAAGTTTTACAACTAAAATAAAACTGAAATCTAAAACAAGAAGAACAAAACACAATCTCGGAAAATATTGCAAGACAGATTTGAAGCTAACTTGGACTGCCATTTAACCCTATTTCTGAGCG